>JAPXFY010000050.1:22500-25000 GCA_030674185.1 Monoplex corrugatus | reverse complement strand
CATGCCAGAACAACACGCTCCCCCTCCTGTCTAGAGCTCTGCACCAGGTTGCCATAACCAGAAGAGCAGTTCTGCAGTGGATCCCAGCCCACTGCGGAGTCTCCGGGAATGAGCGAGCTGATATGCCTGCTAAGGAGGGAGCCAGAGAAGAACAACCTAACAACAGCGTCAGCTACAGTGAGAAGAGGAGCATCATCAGGGCGCTTTCCATGCCGAGACGACACAGGGATGACTACCACCTGTTGTCTAGAGAGCAGCAAGTTGTCCTGGTGAGGTTGCTCACTGGTCACAATAGGCTGAACAGCCACATGTACCGCAAACTGAAGCTGGCGCCCTCCCCAACCTGTCCCTGCGGTGAAGAAGACCAAACCACGGAGATTATACTCCAAAGATGTCCCCCTCACCAGTTGGCAAGACAGGACGTGTGGCCGACAGACACTCCGCTGACAACCAAACTCCATGGCTGCAGACAGGAGCTGGAAAAGACGGCTGCATTCATCGCCCGGACTCAGCTGATTGTGTAGCAGCGTATGCCAAGAAGAAGAAGAAGAAGAAGAAGTAGAATAACGTTATCAAGACTTTAAATAATGCAATCATATTTAATACTGCCTATTTTGTAGAATGACGTTATCAAGACTTTAAACAACATAATTATCATTTAATACTGCGGATTTTATAGAAAAAACGTAATCATCCATTTGAATAACATAATCATCTTTAAAACTGCCTAATTTGTAAAATTTTGTACTAATTACTTTTGATAACATAATTATCATTGAATAATGCCTACTTTGTAGAATGACGTAATAGTTCCTCTAAATAACGTAATTATCTTTACCAGCACCTATTTTGTAGAATGATGTCATCATACCTTTAAACAAAGTAATCATCTTTTAACACTGCCTTAGTTTGTAGAATAACGTCATCATACCTTTAAATAACGTAATCATCATTTAACACTGCCTATTTTGTAGAATAACGTCATCATACCTTTAAATAACGTAATCAGCTATTATCACTGTCTATTTTGTAGAATAACGTCATCTTACCTTTACATAACATAATCATCTTTTAACACTGCCTTAGTTTGTATAATAACGTCATCATACCTTTAAATAACGTAATCATCTTTTAACACTGCCTTAGTTTGTAGAATAACGTCATCATACCTTTAAATAACGTAATCATCTTTAACACTGCCTTAGTTTGTAGAATAACGTCATCATACCTTTAAACAACGTACTCATCTTTTAACACTGCCTTAGTTTGTAGAATAACGTCATCATACCTTTAAATAACATAATCATCTTTTAACACTGCATTTTTTCTAGAATAACGTCATCATACCTCTAAATAACGCAATCATCTCTTAACACTGCCTTAGTTTGTAGAATAACGTCATCATACCTTTAAATTACGTAACCAAATTTTAACACTGCCTTAGTTTGTAGAATAACGTCATCATACCTTTAAACAACTTTAATCATCTTTCAACACTGCCTATTTTGTAGAATAACGTCATCATACCTTTATACAACGTAATCATCTTTTAACATTGCCTATTTTGTAGAATAACGTCATCATACCTTTATACAACGTAATCATCTTTTAACATTGCCTATTTTGTAGAATAACGTCATCATACCTTTATAAAACGTAATCATCTGTTAACACTGCCTTAGTTTGTAGAATAACGTCATCATACCTTTAAATAACGTAATCATCTTTTAACACAGTCTTAGTTTGTAGAATAACGTCATCATACGTTTAAATAACGTAGTCATCTTTTAACACTGCCTTAGTTTGTAGAATAACGTCATCATACCTTGAAATAACGTACTCATCTTTTAACACTGCCTTAGTTTGTAGAATAACGTCATCATACCTTGAAATAACGTAATCATCTTTTAACACTGCCTTAGTTTGTAGAATAACGTCATTATACCTTGAAATAACATAATCATCTTTTAACACTGCCTTAGTTTGTAGAATAATGTCATCATACCTTTAAATAACGTAATCGTCTTTTAACACTGCCTATTTTGCAGAATAACGTCATCATACCTTTAAATAACGTAATCGTCTTTTAACACTGCCTATTTTGTAGAATAACGTCATCATACCTTTAACCTGATATAAAACATTGGAGAGGAAGGTTGATTTCCAAGGTCCCTCCATTTGAAAGTCAATTAACCTGGTATCCAAGGTCCCTCCATTTGAAGGTCAATTAACCTGGTATCCAAGGTCCCTCCATTTGAAGGTCAATTAACGTGGTATCCAAAGTCCCTCCATTTGAAGGTCAATTAACCTGGTATCCAAGGTCCCTCCGTTTGAAGGTCATTTAACCTGGTATCCAAAGTCCCTCCATTTGAAGGTCAATTAACCTGGTATCCAAGGTCCCTCCATTTGAAGGTCAATTAACCTGGTATCCAAGGTCCCTCCATTTGAAGGTCAATTAACCTGGTATCCAAGGTCCCTCCATTTGAAGGTCAATTAACTT
>JAPXFY010000050.1:7500-10000 GCA_030674185.1 Monoplex corrugatus | reverse complement strand
TCCCGCCTTTAACTCCCGCCTTTAACTCCCGCCTTTGACTCCCGCCTTTGACTCCCGCCTTTAACTCCCGCCTTTAACTCCCGCCTTTAACTCCCGCCTTTAACTCCCGCCTTTAACTCCCGCCTTTGACTCCCGCCTTTAACTCCCGCCTTTAACTCCCGCCTTTAACTCCCGCCTTTAACTCCCGCCTTTAACTCCCGCCTTTGACTCCCGCCTTTAACTCCCGCCTTTAACTCCCGCCTTTAACTCCCGCCTTTGACTCCCGCCTTTAACTCCCGCCTTTAACTCCCGCCTTTAACTCCCGCCTTTAACTCCCGCCTTTAACTCCCGCCTTTAACTCCCGCCTTTAACTCCCGCCTTTAACTCCCGCCTTTGACTCCCGCCTTTAACTCCCGCCTTTAACTCCCGCCTTTAACTCCCGCACTAGTTAATCTTTCGACTCCCGCCTTTGACTCCCGCCTTTAACTCCCGCCTTTGACTCCCGCCTTTGACTCCCGCATTTAACTCCCGCCTTTAACTCCCGCCTTTGACTCCCGCCTTTAACTCCCGCCTTTAACTCCCGCCTTTAACTCCCGCCTTTAACTCCCGCCTTTAACTCCCGCCTTTGACTCCCGCCTTTGACTCCCGCCTTTAACTCCCGCCTTTAACTCCCGCCTTTAACTCCCGCACTAGTTAATCTTTCGACTCCCGCCTTTGACTCCCGCACTAGTTAATCTTTCGACTCCCGCCTTTGACTCCCGCACTAGTTAATCTTTCGACTCCCGCCTTTGACTCCCGCACTAGTTAATCTTTCGACTCCCGCCTTTGACTCCCGCCTTTAACTCCCGCACTAGTTAATCTTTCGACTCCCGCCTTTGACTCCCGCACTAGTTAATCTTTTGACTCCCGCCTTTGACTCCCGCCTTTGACTACCGCTCTAGTTAATCTTTCGACTCTCCAAGTCTGTCCGCCAGCGTCCCGCTTGTCAACCATGCTAGCAAAGCAGAAACTTAACCCTTTGCCTCCAACACCCTGTCCACCAGCATACTGCACTGTCAACCATGCTAGCAAAGCAGAAACTTAACCCTTTGACTCCCTCACCCTGTCCCCCAGCATCTTGCATTGTCAACCATGCTAGCAACACAAAAACTTAACCCTTTGATTTGTGCACCTTGTCCACCAGCGTCCTGCATTGTTAACCGTGCTAGCAAAGCAAAAACTTAACCCTTTGATTCCCCCACCCTATCCGCCAGCTTCCTGCAGGTAGCTGGTGGATAGGGTGAGGAAATCGAAGGGTTGTTTTTTTTTTGCAGTTGGTGGACATGGTGCGGGAGTCAAGGAGTTAAAGTGTTGTTGGCTGTGTCAGCTTACGTAGCGTGGAAATTAATTATGCTTGGGTCTGCTAGTTTCGGAAAAGTGTGTCCGCGTTCTGGATTTTGATCTGGTACAGGTGCCTGTGTGCTTGTATTCGTGTGTATTTAGGTATTGTGTAGGTGTGTCATTAGGTATTATGTAGGTGTGTTGTTAGGTATTGTGTAGGTGTGTTGTTAGGTATTATGTAGGTGTGTTGTTAGGTATTGTGTAGATGTGTTGTTAGGTATTGTGTAGGTGTGTTGTTCAGGTGTTGTGCAGATGTATTGTTAGGTATTGTGTAGGTATTGTGTAGGTGTGTTCTTAGGTATTATGTAAGTGTGTTGTTTGGTATTGTGTAGGTGTGTTGTTAGGTATTATGTAGGTGTGTAGTTAGGTATTGTATAGGTGTGTTGTTCAGGTGTTGTGTAGGTGTGTTGTTAGGTATTGTGTAGGTGTGTATTTAGGTATTATGTAGGTGTGTTGTTCAGGTGTTGTGTAGGTGTGTTGTTAGGTATTGTGTAGGTGTGTTGTTAGGTATTGTGTAGGTGTGTTGTTAGGTATTGTGTAGGTGTGTAGTTAGGTATTATGTAGGTGTGTAGTTAGGTATTATGTAGGTGTGTTGTTAGGTATTGTGTAGGCGTGTTGTTAGCTATTATGTAGGTGTGTTTTTAGGTATTATGTAGGTGTGTTGTTCAGGTGTTGTGTAGGTGTGTTGTTAGGTATTGTGTAGGTGTGTTGTTAGGTATTGTGTAGGTGTGTTGTTAGGTATTGTGTAGGTGTGTAGTTAGGTATTATGTAGGTGTGTAGTTAGGTATTATGTAGGTGTGTTGTTAGGTATTGTGTAGGTGTGTTGTTAGGTATTGTGTAGGTGTGTATTTAGGTATTATGTAGGTGTGTTGTTCAGGTGTTGTGTAGGTGTGTTGTTAGGTATTGTGTAGGTGTGTTGTTAGGTATTGTGTAGGTGTGTTGTTAGGTATTGTGTAGGTGTGTAGTTAGGTATTATGTAGGTGTGTAGTTAGGTATTATGTAGGTGTGTTGTTAGGTATTGTGTAGGTGTGTTGTTAGGTATTGTGTAGGTGTGTATTTAGGTATTATGTAGGTGTGTTGTTCAGGTGTTGTGTAGGTGTGTTGTTAGGTATTGTGTAGGTGTGTTGTTAGGTATTGTGTA
>JAPXFY010004992.1:5000-7500 GCA_030674185.1 Monoplex corrugatus | reverse complement strand
CAGTTCTAATGAACCAATCACCATGATATTTGGCAAGAATATACCTCAGACAGTATTCTTTGGATTGAATATCTTTGTTGGGGTCTGTGAGTTATGAAAAGTTGACAAAAATTAATTAAACACAAAATGTTCTCGCGAAAATGGAAAAAATATAGTACATACTGTGACATTTATAACTACACATATATTCATGTTAGGAATTTGATATTTAGTGAGCAAACACATATGTACAGTATGTATAGCATGTAGTAAAATCTTAGCTCTACTATCATTATTTTCTGTTCAATCATCACACCAATTTTTAGAATAATTTTAATAAAAAAAATATAATACAATTTTTGATAAAAATGTTTCTTTCAAACAAAACTGCAATATTTTACTACCGGCTATAGGTACCTGTCCCTGCTATATGTGTGCCAAATATCAAGGAAATCGGATGAAAACTTTTGAACATATTATGTCTGATGTATACAATCTCGCGAAAAATCGCAATTAATTAATTAATTAATTTTTGTCAACGTTTCATAACTCACAGACCCCAACAAAGATATTCAATCCAAAGAATACTGTCTGAGGTATCTTCTTGCCAAATATCATGGTGATTGGTTAATTAGAACTGAAACACTGAACATCACAATCTTGGTACCCGAATCTGGGTAGGTCTGCCCCCTTAAGCCCACACACTGGTACGTATGGTAACATTCAACACCTGGCACACATCACTGAGCTTTGGACAGTGGGCAGTGGTGGGAATCCGCTGACGGCGTGAGCTGGTTGGAACTTGGTCTGATCTGGCGAGAGAGTGTGCATTGCTGTCCACTGACGGTGCTGCTATTTCACTTCAGGAGCATATAGACAGGGCTTTGAGCAGAACCATCATGTCTGCCAGATAAGTGTTTGTGAGGGAGGAAGTGTGCACTGCTGTCCACTGACGGTGCTGCTATTTCACTTCAGGGGCATATAGACAGGGCTTTGAGCAGAACCAACATGTCTTCCAGATAAGTGTTTGTGAGGGAGGAAGTGTGCACTGCTGTCCACTGACGGTGTTGCTATTTCACTTCAGGAGCATATAGGCAGGGCTTTGAGCAGAACCAACATGTCTGCCAGATAAGTGTTTGTGAGGGAGGGAGTGTGCATTGCTGTCCACTTACGGTGCTGCTGTTCACTTAGTTTCAGTTTCAGTTTCAGTTTCAGTTTCTGAAGATGACGCCTCCGTGCTCAGAGCGAATTCCATATGCACTAACGTCACAGGTGCCACGTGTATGGTGATCATGGCACAAGCCTGAAAGGGGGAAACGTTAACAACAGTTACACTTATCGTGTCAAAATTTACAATTGGTGTAGATTTTTTTTTGCCGTTTCGGAATGGATACTAAGTAGGCCAAGGCTCGAAGCCATCCTAAGGGTTAACATTGAAGAAATTTTGGTGATCTCGGAGGAAATCCACTTAACCCTTTGGCTCCCGCACCCTATCTCACCAACTGCAAGAACCTAACTCTCTGACTCCCTCACCCTATCCGCCAGTTTCCTGCTAGGAAGCTGGTGAATAGGATGAGGGAGTCAAAGGGTTAAGTTTTTGCTTGGCTTCCGTGGTTGACGATGCAGGATGCTGGTGGACAGGGTGCGGGAGTCAATGGGTTAAGGGGAAACGTTAAAAACAGTTACGCTTACCCTGTAAAAAAACAAAAAAAACAATTATCATAGATTTATTTTTCGCTGTTTTGGAATGGATACTAAGTAGTAGGTCTGGGCTCGAAGCCATCCTAAGGGTTAACTTAACGTTCAACAAATTTCGGGTCTGTCAGAGGAATGACAAGTAAAACAAGACGCATTCTCCATTTATCAGCGAAATCTTCTCCTTTTGAAAGATAATATGTTCTCATACATACAGGCGTGCTCACCAGGACATAAGCAGTCGCAACAGGTGTCAGAGTTGCTTGGGCTGGTTTCACATGTTAATGTCCTTTTTTTTAAGAGGCAGATACATTGTACGGTAATGTTATATCATGATTGCATGAATAAATTTTTTTTAAGCAGAGGAGTAACAACATGCATACGGAAAGAAAAGTAGGCGCTGTTCACCGCGATAATTCTTTTTTCCGTTGGGAGATCTCCTCGAATCAAAAGATATAATAAATCATTTATGAAAGAACTGCAACAGCAGGAGTACAAACATACTGACACACACACACATACACACGCACGCACGCACACACAGACCGACACAGACAGACAGACACGCACACACACACACACACACACACGCGCGCGCACGCGCGTGCACGTGCACACACACGCACACACAGATACACACACACAACACAGACACACACGCACACACAACACACACACGGACACACAGACAGACAGACAGACACACCACAGACACAAACACACACACACAGACACACAGACACACAGACACACAGACACACACACACACACACACACACACACACACACACGCGTGCATTTTTTGTTGGATATCACACACACATAC
>JAPXFY010004991.1:5000-16234 GCA_030674185.1 Monoplex corrugatus | reverse complement strand
ACAGACAGACAGACAGAGAGGGACAAAGATGAAAGGCGGGTTGGGGGATGGATGACGTTGAACAATAAGCCCAAACTATCTCCTCTTAGCCCTCGGCCACACTACGAGCGGCGTTGTGAAGCGGGCTCCGGTGTTGAGCGGTGGGTGGCCACACCAAAAGCGGTGACAGCTTGTGGTTAGCTAGCGTACTGCTGGCTACAAGCTCGGTGACCGCTGAGATGGCCCACACTACAAGCTGCTAGGGGCTGGTTGTGTGCTAGCGTGCTGCTAGCTGTCGTTCACGCAGTTGGTTTCAGAATGTCGGAGAGCAGGTATCTTCTACTTCGTGAGCTATCGGAACCATCGCCATTTCTATGACAAGCAATTCTTTTTGATGAAAGACAGTACTGGGTCCATCCCGTTAAAGAACAAAGAAGTGTGTATGGTGAATATTATCATTTGGTACTGGACTTCAAGCAGGACGGAGAAAGATTTCACTCCTGTTTTCAGGATGCTTTCTCGATCCTACTGGATCTTGCTCATCGTGAATTTACAAAACAAAAAACTGCCTTCAGGCGTGACATTCTGTTGGCAATCTTTAAAAGCACGAGGAAGTAACTTGGAGGATATTTCAAGGATTATGGCAAACAGAAAACCGTTGCCAACATATGGATTATTCTCAAGTCAGGAGCCGTCTGGTAGTAATAAAAGACCCAGTCACAGCTGTCACCGTCTTTCTTTCAATCAGCACCATCTTAGTCACACAGTTTGATGCGTTTTCTACAAGTTACCGCAATCACTGAGATGCTGCCACAGAAAAACAAATGCAACGATTGCCACAAAACGTTTTATTAAAAAAATAAAACAAGGAAACAAAACAGAACAAAACAAAGACCCCCTCCCCCCCCCCCAAAAAAAAAAGGGGGGGGGGGGGGCTATAGTTTTCGTTGTAAGGCCTGTTTCTATTCCTATTATAAAAGAAAACGTGAATCATGATTTTACGTCGCCTTCTAGATTTTTCATTTCTTTTTCATAACTTCCTAGTTCGTTTTTATTTTTTCCTTTTTCAAACACCCATGTCTTTTTAATTTCTATTTAAAGCTACTCTTTCTTGGTTTCATACAACATAGACATAATGGTAGCCGCCAAAAAGGTTGAGGTCTGTTACCACCTCAGTCCCTTTCGACCTCTGGGTTACGGGACAACCGCTTTACCGTTTACAGTTAACAGACAAAACAACATTTCAGATTTTTCAAATTTCTACTCCTTTTAAAAACATCAGCCTTTCCCTTAAGTAAGGACCGATAGTTCATGGGTTTTTTTTTTAATAATCTACCTTTTTTCCTCAAATTAGCCCAAAACACCACCACCACCACCACCACCACGTCTATAATTTCAATTCATGTATAATCTCGTTGAGGGCTAAGGCAGAAGCACCAGATCTGCAAACGCCTACTAACAAACCATGGTACCGTGCAATATAACGCAAACGTCTACCTTCGGGGTCATTGACATCCTACGAGTATGTCGATCGCCCACTGCGGCCACATTTATTGCCAGACATGATCTGACCATGTAGGTGGTGAACAAACGAAGGAAAAGAAAATAAAGAAGAAGAATCTGATAAATGATAAATCATGACACACACTGATCAGTCCATTGAACTTTGGCGAAATTATTATATTATCTTAATGCGACTGTATACGACGCAAGGAACGGGAAATTCCTTAATGTATTCGTTTATTGTATTATTACTATCGATTTTTTTCACTGAGACATCTTTCATCTCTAGCACAACAAATAATATATCAAATTAACAAGCAGCACTACACTGAAAATGTCCCATTTTCAACCACAAAATTCCTGCCTACCCATTCATCCTATGTGCACTTTTTTTTTTTAATACAATATCCGATCACCAAAGTTAAGCAACATTGAGTCTTGTAAGTACTTGGAAGACGATTCCCTGGAAAACCGGGCACAGTTGGCAACTTTTTGTTTAAATCTTCACATATCATGGTTTTATAGATTCTATTTTTTTCTGTATTTAACCCTTCGGCTGCCGCACCCTATCCACCCCCTGCAAAAACTCAATCCTTTGACTCCCTCACCCTGTCCGCCAGCTTCCTGCAGGAAGCTGGTGGATAGGGTGAGGAAGTCAAAAGATAAAGTTTTTGATTTGCTAGCATGGTTGACAATGCAGCATACTGGTGGACGGGGTGCGGGAGTCAAAGGGTTAACTGATTGTCAGTCTTTTCTTCTAAGTTAACTTTTTGAGTGAAAACAAAGCAACCAAAACAAACAAACAAACAAACAAACAAACAAAAAAAACAAACAAACAAACAAACAAACAAACAAACAAAAAACAAAAGCAAAAACAAAAAACTGAGACCCAAACAGCAAACCAACCGAGTAACCAAGAAATGAAACACGTACACACCTACAAATGACCCTTTTTCTTTAAATAAAGCAGCGACATGTATAGGAACTGGTCACCTGAGACTGAAAGGACAGGCCTGGACAATAAGCCCTTTTACAGAGAAAAAAAGAGGAAATGGTGGATGAAGACACAAGATGAGATATTAAAACACAGCAGCAGAACATGCTGGGAGACTTAACACCCGTCAGTTCTCTCTCTCTGGAGTTCAGTTTGTTCAAAAAGGAATCATTGCGCTTGGGCAGTTCCATTTTTGCTCTACCTAAATCTGCCAATACTTATCTGGAAAAACTCCTCGAGCCTATGCAAATCCCTATGCGATGGCAAGGTCTTGAAATGGGCAGGGGGTGAAACATGACCTATTTAACATTAAGCTGATTCCATCAGAACTAGAACGAACAGACCATTTTTATGTTGTGGGCTGGGACTGAACTCAATAGATCAGATCTGGAGCATGCAGGTTTTTCAGAAAAGCTGTGAACTCAATAGATCAGATCTGGAGCATGCAGGGTTTTCAGAAAAGCTGTGAACTCAATAGATCAGATCTGGAGCATGCAGGTTTTTCAGAAAAGCTGTGAACTCAATAGATCAGATCTGGAGCATGCAGGGTTTTCAGAAAAGCTGTGAACTCAATAGATCAGATCTGGAGCATGCAGGTTTTTCAGAAAAGCTGTGAACTCAATAGATCAGATCTGGAGCATGCAGGGTTTTCAGAAAAGCTGTGAACTCAATAGATCAGATCTGGAGCATGCAGGTTTTTCAGAAAAGCTGTGAACTCAATAGATCAGATCTGGAGCATGCAGGGTTTTCAGAAAAGCTGTGAACTCAAGATATCAGATCACCAGTACACAGTTTTGATGCTTGAAGCCAGACCATTTCTCTGCTTTAGTTTTTATGTCACTTTTTCCTTTTTCTGTGTTAAGGAGAATTCCTTGTACTTTTTCATATTGCATGCTCATTCACGTATCTTTACAGACTAAATATTTCTGAACTGTCGTTCTTGTAGGTTTAAACTATTAAAGCGTGTAATTTTTTCTTCTTCTCCTTCTCTTTTTCATTTTTATAGGGGGTTTTCCTTTCATTTTGTTGTTGTTGTTGTTGTTGTTGTTGTTGTTGTTGTTGTTGGATTCTTGTCTAATTTATTGATTAAGAAAGCACTCCTTGTTTTCTATTTTAAATTCTTACTTCACTATTTGTATTATGTAGAATTCCTTTTCTTTTTCTCTCTTTCTGGTTTTTGTCTCACATATTATTTCACAATTTAAAGAAAATTCCTTGTACTTTTTCAAAATGCAGATTCATCAGAAGAAAAATCAGTGTATTTGTGCACATGTACACCAAACCACACACACACACACACACACACACACACACACACACACACACACACACGCACACACGCGCACACACACACAACACACACTCACACTCACACACACAATTTTTGTGCCCGTATCAACACAAACACAGCCCCCATTCCAGCATACGTATATATAACTAGCAAAAAACAAAACAAACAAACAAACAAAAAACTTATACTCATTCATATCATTCACACATCTCACACTAACACAAAATGGTTGATACACACAACATACACGCTTTCAACACAATTCTATATGCTCCACATCACAATGTAAAGGGACTTACGAAGCCAAACATCGCTCAGCTCAAAACATTCACTATCAAAAAAACAGTATCATGAAGCATGATTTATCCACTCTCAGGAACTCAAATCCTCCACACATTGCCATAATACACTTGGTCATTTGTTCCCAGGAACTTAAGTCCTTCTCACACTGCCATAAAACACAGGGCCATTCATTCCCAGGAATTTCACGCCTTCACACACCTCCATAAAACACAGGTCATTCGTTTCCTGGAATTAAAGTCCTTCTCACACTGCCATAAAACACAAGGTCATTTGTTCCCAGGAATTTGAGGCCTTCACACACCGCCATAAAACACAGGGCCATTCATTCCCTGGAACTTGAGGCTTTCAGACAGTGCCATGAAAAACAGGATCATCTATTCCCAGGAACCTGTGTTTTTCACACCACACACTATTCATAAAGACCTCCACTACCAGGAAAAGTGGTCCCCTGGTCTATCACTCCAGGAATAGTAGTGCCTCATGACAATACAGATCCACTTCAAAAATCACTGCAAACATGTGATGAGTTTTCATTGCCTGTGTCAAATTTAGGTCTTTTCAATCATCTTCTCCACGTGGCCTTTTGTCCAACAACCAAAACTGTTCACGAAGCACACCAGTTCAGCCTTCCAACACAACCTGCATATCCACCGCTTATGACACACTGAAGATCACAATAATTGTGTTGTCACTTCATGTTTCACACAATCCACCAGGAAGCAGTGCAGATCACATTATTGATAATCCATGTCTCTCATGCTTGTCAAAGATTCATTGAATACTGAAACTGCTTATGCCAAGTGTCACTTTCCAACGAGTGTTGTAAACAGTTCTTGATGACAGTGAAGATCATGATGACAACTGCATGTGACTGCAAGTTTATTGACATTGTTAACAGCACACAGTGTCAAAGGGTGAAGATCACAATGACACACTGTCGCTATATCACACTGTAGGTGTCCCATACTGCTGGCAGTGAGTCATGAATCATCGAAGATCATTCTAGAAACAGGTTTGTGATCAACACAATACGGTCCATTTTGTCATAACAGGATATCATGTCACCCTTTTTATGCTTTTTTTTGTCTTTCTTTTTTTTTTCTTTTCTTTTTTTTCTCTTTTTTTTTCACCCCCCCCCCCCCCCCTTTTTTTTTTGTTTCTTTCTTTTTTTTTTTTTTCAATCAGCACGGTCACACCCACTCCACGCATACACACGAAACTGATACTGTAATTGTCAAAGGCATGTGTTAGTTATTGTTGCTGCTGTTTTGTTCTTTTATGGAATACATTCTCCTATTGCTAACATACAGAACTTTCCCTTTTTCTCCTCTCCTTTTCCATTGTTATTTTTCATTTCCTCTGTTTTTCCACCTGACCTGGCACAAACCTATAAATACACTATGAAAGCAAAGAGGGCCTACTTTCCATCTCCATAACCTACTATTTCCAAATGGCCCACCATAGCCATGTTCTGACCCAACAATGAAGTGCTGCACATTCAAAATGTCAGCAAAGTCCTGCCATGTGGACCACCAGACCAGCCTGAGGCTGAGGTCACTTTCTTACAAGTGTGCCTGTCACCCACACTAAACTACTGCCACAACAAAAGCAGTCTGAATGCAGTGGCACTTTCATCTTGAGTGTGCTGCCACCCACAGTGTGCTATGCTTTTGTTGGACATCATGTCATTTGTTGATTAGTGCTGGACTGCTCCCATCAAGCAATCATCCTGAAGGTAGTCGCACTACCATCTTGAGTGTACTACCACCTACAGTGTGCTGTGCTTTTGTTGGACACCATGTCATTTGTTGATCAGTACTGGACTGCTTCTATCAAGCAACCATCCTGAAGGTAGTCGCACTACCATCTTGAGTGTACTACCACCTACAGTGTGCTGTGCTTTTGTTGGACACCATGTCATTTGTTGATCAGTACTGGACTGCTTCTATCAAGCAACCATCCTGAAGGTAGTCGCACTCCCATCTTGAGTGTACCACCACCTACAGTGTGCTGTGCTTTTGTTGGACACCATGTCATTTGTTGATCAGTACTGGACTGCTTCTATCAAGCAACCATCCTGAAGGTAGTCGCACTCCCATCTTGAGTGTACCACCACCTACAGTGTGTGAGGCTCTTGATGGATGTCACAACATATCAAGCCAATACTTCACTGTTCCCATTACAAAACCAATCTGAAGATGGGATCACTCCCCTCCAAGAATGAGGCCACCTATAGTGCCCTAGGCACTTGGTGGACATCACATCATCAACGGCACTAGTTCTTCCCATCATGCAACCAGCCTGAAAGTAGTCACACTCCTCTCTGAGTGCACTGCCACCTACAGTAGGCCGGCTTTTTGATCATGTTGCATCACTGTTAAGATGACCAAGAGCTGGGTGGGCCAGGAAGTGGGCAATGTTTACTGTGAAATCGCAATTTGTGAACCTTGTGAAGACTTCGATAACAGGGACTGAAAACTTCTGGTCATTATGGCGACACCCCTTTGCTTTCATCTTGTTAACATTCTGACAAGAGATACTGAACTCTTAGGCAAGTTTCAATGATGAGGTATGAAAATCTATTGTCCTGATACTAGTTGCACATTACAAGCTTACTGAAGTCTATGGAAAACATTACAATACTATGTAACGAGTATCTGTGGTTCTGCTGGAGTTCCAATCTGACAATTTTCTGTCTACTTTATTGTTATTGTTTAAAGCCCAGCCGACTGCGTAGAACCATATCAGGGCTATAACCTTTTCAAAACATATACAATACTTCAACAGGGAAAAAGGAAGAAAAAATTAAGTACACATATCAGTGCATTCATGCATATCCCCTGTCATAGAGCACTCCGTCCAATTTATCACAGCGAAGATTTAAAAAACATATCTGAATACAAATTTAAACATAACTAAGGACACTAAAGCATATATAAAAACAGGCCTAAATTACCTGACATTGTTTCTGCATATCTCATTTCCCTAGAGCCAAAAATGCATTAATAAGAGTACCCAATGATCAATCCTAGGAGAAAGTATGTAAGATTTTATGGATATGCAGACACACAGACACACACTCTTTAATACCAAAACACTCACACAAATACCAAAAATTACCCGCCCTAAAAAAAAATACAAAAAAAAAACTCCACACACACATGCATGCAAGCACATACATGCGTGCGCACACACACACACACATTAATATACATAACAAAACACTCGCAAAATCATAAAACAAAAAAAACATATGACACACACATGCACACACACACACATAGACACCACCCACCCACACTAACACTGCCCACTTTCATTTCACAATCAATTTGTCATTATCACCAATTATCCTCACCCTCTCAAAACACACACACACTCTCCCCGTCTCTCTCTCTTTAATATTAACAAAACACCCACAAAAAAAAAAAAAAAACAGCACCCCAAAGCAAACAAACAAAAATCCGGAAAAAAAAACCAAAAACAAACAAAAAACATGCGCACACACACAGTTAATTTTTTTTAAAGCCCACCGCAGAGCCATATCAGGGCTATAATCATTTCAAAACATACATAATCCTTCAAAAAAAATGTAACACCATTATCATCATCATAACAGTAACAATAAGAATATAAACATCTGAACAACCAACACCCAGCCATCAAATTCACGAGGGAAGTGGAACAGAACAACTCCATAGCCATGCTGGACACCCTCATCACCAGAACTGATGGCATTCTATCCTTCTCGGTCTACCGTAAACCAACTCATACGGACCAATATTTACAGTTCGACAGCCACCAGCCCCTTGAACACAAACTGGGAGTGATTCGAACCCTTACCCACAGAGCTAACACCATATGCAGTACCCAAGAGGCAAAAGACAAGGAGGCAAACCACCTGAAAAAAGTGCTCACCATCTCGGGCTACAAAAAGTGGGCCTGGAACAGCCCGGGAGGCAGGAAATCCAACACCGCATCCCAACAGCCAGTGAAACAACACCAGCGCAAGGGACACATCACCATCCCATACGTAGGAGGTGTGAGTGACGCTCTGTCCAGAAAGATCAGAAAACTGGGGGTGGCTGTACATTCCAAACCTTCCAACACCATACGCAGCCAGCTGGTCATCCCCAAGGACAAAACCAGCAAACTCGACAAAGCTGGCATTATATACAGAATAGACTGCCAGGACTGTAACCAACATTATGTCGGTGAAACTGAACGCCCCCTTCAGAAGAGACTAACAGAACACAAGAGGGACTCTTCTCCAGTAGGAGCTCACCTACACGCCGAAAAACATCAATTCAGTGCGGACAATGTCAACATCCTGGACAGAGAAAATAAGTGGTTCCAGCGAGGAGTCAAGGAGGCCATCTACATCGCAGCCACCAACCCCCCGCTCAACAGGGACCGGGGCCGTTACACCCTGCCCCCGGTGTACCATTCTCTGATTCGATCTCGTGAACTGGGTTCATCCCATGTTCGCGAGATCTGAGTAGAGATTCACGCAGACAGCATTAGAGCGCTGACGAAGATGGCGAGAACGCCATCGAAAGCTACGGAACTGTGAGTAGCGATTTTTACACTGTTGGGAGACCTTGTTCTTCAAAATTGGTAGCATCATGATGATGATAATATCAATAATAATGATATACAGACTCTCTCCCCTACAAACATCTTAATACAAAGTTCACCAGAATCACACTGATATCATCACATACCCCTCACAGCTTTTTACAGGCTGTGGCAATCACACACACACACACACACACACACACACACACACACACACACACACACACACACACACACACACACACACACATACACACACACACACTCTCTCTCTCCCCCCCCCCCCTTTAATATTAACAAAATACCCACACATAAAAAAAATCACACCCCAAAGCAAACAAAAAATTGGAAAAAACAAACAAACAAACAAACAAAAAACACATGTGCGCACACACACACATACACACACATACACACACACACACACACACACACATACACACACACTTTAATACCAAAACACTCAATACCAAAATACCAAAAATTACCCACCTTGAAAAAAATAAAAGCATCACACACACACACACACGTACACACACACGCATGTAAGCGCGCATGTGAACGCATACACACACACTTTAATACATAACAAAACACTTGCAAAAACAAAAACAAACAAAAACCACATATCACACACACATCCAAACACACACACACACACCCATACTAACACTTTGCCCACTTTCATCTCACAATCAATTTGTTTACACACACTCTCAAAACAGACTTGCATATCCTGTCTCAGTTTGATTTTAACCTGTCTCCAGTTACCCACACTTGCTCTGTTTCAACTCTTTGAGGGAAACACGGGGGAAAATGATTAAAATAATGATTATGATGAGGAGGTGGATCAGAGGATCATCATCATCATCATCATCATCATCATTACAGCAACAATGACAATAATACAATCATGATGATGATGATATCAATGATAATGATAGGCAGACTCTCTCCCCTACAAACACCTGAACACACGAAGTCCACCGGAATCAAGCTGATATGAAAATCAACACATACCCCTCACAGCTTTATACAGGCACTCAGTCACAATCACAGGGAACACACACAGACACACACAGACACACACAGACACACACAGACACACACACACACACACACACACACACACACACACACACACACACACACTCTCTCTCTCTCTCTCTCTAATATCAATAACAAAACACCCACAAATGAAAAACTAAAAAAGCACCACCCCAAAGCAAACAAACAAAAAACAACCCCCCCCCCCCCACAAATATGCACACATACTCGCATGCGCGCGCGCACACACACACACAAACACACACACACACACACACAAACACACACACAACACACACACACACACACACACACAAACACACACACACACACACACACACACACACACACCCCGTTATTGTTATTTTTGGGATTTAAAAAAACGTAGGCCTACTTGAATACAAATTTAAATATAACTGAAGGACCCTAAAAGTAAAATATATAAAAATGGGCTTCAATTACCTAAAATTGCTTCCACACATCTCATTTCCCTACAACCAAAAATGCACTTCACACATGTACCCAATTATCAATACTCAGAAAAAGTACACAAGACTTTATGGAACACATACAGGTGAATGGACCAGCAAGGCAGGAAAATGATAGGAAGAAATGACAGAAAGCAAAGGAACAAGGCAGAAACAAAGAGAGTGACAGAAAAGAGGAAATTTCTAGCACAGAATTTCCAGAAGGTGGGGATACTGTTTATACTAAAGGAGCCCCCGGCATCCCCACGGGGGGAGCATACACACAGATACACATACAAACTTTAATATGAATAACAAAACACTCGGAAAAAAATTAAATGAATAAACCACACACACACATACACGAATAAAAACAAAACAAAACAAAACAAAACAAAAAACAACCCAGAAATTAACAAATAAACAAACAAAAAAACATGTCACACACACATACACGCACACTCTTCCATTTCAAAATCAATCACCAATTACCCCCACCCTCTCAAAACACACACACACACACACACACACACACACACACACACACACACACACACACACACACACACACACACACACACACACACACACTGTTTCGTTCTTTCTACAGCCAACTCGGAAGACAGGGCAATGCTTCTTCGTCTTTACTCGTCGCTCTCTGATTCTCAACTGACTACAGTATATATACATTTCACAGTGAACAGCAATCAGTTACATTTAAACGAATATCATGCCGTGCTGTTATCCGCACGCTGTTTACTGTCAACACACATCACATCTCCCTTTCTTTAAGGAAACAAAATCAATTAATCATTTTTCCTATCTTTCAGTCCATACGAAATAAATGTGTTTCCTACCTTTATCACAACATTAACTTAACAAACACTCATTCTTTCACAACATTAACTTAACAAACACTCATTCTTTCTGTCACGCACAGGGCCCAATCATTCATTCACCTCATTTTATCTCTGATCATCATACTATCCATCATCATCATGTCCATATTTCGCAATGTTTTCAGTTTATCTGATTGTGGTAGAGTCTTCAGTTTCATTCATATTTCAGTAAA
>JAPXFY010004990.1:12500-16235 GCA_030674185.1 Monoplex corrugatus | reverse complement strand
CAGAAAGACATTTGATTAGATAGATAGATAGGTAGATAGATAGATAGATAGATAGACAGGTAGATAGGTAGACAGATAGATAGACATTTGGATAGATAGACTGATAGATAGATGGATAGACAGACACACAGACATATAGATATAATAAATAGGATAGATTAAATTAGATTAGATTAGATTAGATTAGATTAGTTAGACAGACCGACAGACAGATATATAGCAGATATACAAAGAAAGAACAAACAAACAAACAAACAAATAATTAAATTAATTAACAAATGAATAAACAGACGAAAGTCTAGTAGTGTCAGCTTATTGTTTCATGTTTTCTCCCCGCCCCCCTCCTCATTTCCTCCATTTCAAGAACTGGCCAGCGCATGCAGTTTTGCGCAGGCTAAAGGTGTCTACCAGATAATGGGTGACAAACTGGATGAAGCGCATATGGAGTTGTCCGAGCGCAATGAACCCCGCTTGAATAAACACCAAACACCAAAGCAGAACACGTTGTCATCACTTATATCAGTAGATAGTTTGATAACACTTTAACATAATCCGAACGACCAGAAAACACGAAGGTTGGCTTGTTCCCATAGTGCAGAAAGGGTGTCATAGGATATCTGATGGGTTTTCACCGGTCATGTTGTCAGTACAGTGGAGATATTGTCCGTCATGTTTACCATGTCATGTTGACGCCCTCAGGAGAACTCTGTAAGCATGAGTGATGCAGGTGTTAGGTTCATCCGTCCGTCTGTCTGTCTGTCTGAGTGATTTTGTGTACGGGATTGAAACTGAGAAAAAATGGTCGTTATTGTCGCTATTTATGATCTGTAAATTCCAGAACTTTACAGAAGTTATTCGGAATGATTATATTTATAATAATGAGAATAATTACAATATTTATATAGCGCAAAATCTTGATATAAATCAAATCTAAGCGCTGAACATACACGTACGCACGCACGCACACACACGCACACACACACATACACATGGCTGTAAATGGGGAAAAAGAAGAAAAGCAATGGAAAATTATAGAAAACATATTATATACAAAAATGAATTACAGTGTGATTCTACGCCAAGTGGAGACAAGCTGCAATGGGGAGTTGAGTGAGGTCAGGATTTTATGCAGAGGAGAAAAGGTGAGTTTTGAGAGCGGACCTGAAGGAGACAAAAGTAGGTTATACTATGTTCTGTCCACGCACCAATTTCTGAGGTCTGTGGCTTGCAATGTGAATGAACCACCCCGCCTCTGTCTGTCTCTCTGTCTCTCTCTCTCTCATTATTTATTTCTCTCTTGTTCTCATCATCACCTATATTTTGCTGCAGTCTCTGACATATGATGGAATCTCCAGTCAACCTGACGTATAAGTAGGCATACTGGTCCTTTATCACCTGGATGGGTCTTCATGTGGGACTAATCCCGGAGACACTTGTTCTTCCACGAGTGTTGCATGGAAAGGAATTGTCCAGCCTTGTGTTCTGCTTTCCCCCGTTCCTCTTCTAAATCCAAAACAAGTGTGACTGCCCGCGTTCAAGCAAACAGGAACCAGAAAAAAACACGAAAGAAGAATATGAATGCGTATTTAATACAACAAAACAAAACAGGCGCAAATTTTCAGCCAACTGGCCTTTGTCAAGCGTAAGATTACAAACAAGCAAACACTACATACAAAAAATTGGAGAAAAAGACTGACACTTCTTCAATGTGAAGACAGCAGCAGGGAAGTTTCAGTCTTTTTCTCAATTTTTTTGTATCTAGTGTTTGTTTGTTTGTAATCTTACGCTCGACGAAAATTTGCGCCTGTCTTGTTTTGTTGTATTAAATACGCGTTCATATTCTTCTTTCGTGTTTTTTCTGGTTCCCGTTCCTCTTCTGTTGAACAGCAGCTGATCTGCGGTAATCATATGTGTCTGTGCTCTGCGTGCACTGCCGTAGCCATCTGATTCTGTTGCGTGCAATGTCTTCCAATCGGTGATGGTGATGCTACAGCTCATGGGTTAGTTTTTACAGTATCTTTCTATTGTTTTAGTGGTCTTCTTTGGTTAGATTCTCTTTCTATTGTTTCAGTGGTCTTCTCTGGTTAGATTATCTTTCTATTGTTTTTAGTGGTCTTCTCTAGTTAGATTATCTTTCTATTGTTTTTAGTGGTCTTCTATGGTTAGATTATCTTTCTATTGTTTTTAGTGGTCTTCTCTGGTTAGATTATCTTTCTATTGTTTTTAGTGGTCTTCTCTGGTTAGATTATCTTTCTATTGTTTTAGTGGTCTTCTCTGGTTAGATTATCTTTCTATTGTTTTAGTGGTCTTCTCTGTTTAGATTATCTTTCTATTGTTTTTAGTGTCTTCTCTGTTTAGATTATCTTTCTATTGTTTTAGTGGTCTTCTCTGGTTAGATTATCTTTCTATTGTTTTTAGTGGTCTTCTCTAGTTAGATTATCTTTCTATTGTTTTTAGTGGTCTTCTCTGGTTAGATTATCTTTCTATTGTTTTAGTGGTCTTCTCTGGTTAGATTATCTTTCTATTGTTTTAGTGGTCTTCTCTGGTTAGATTATCTTTCTATTGTTTTAGTGGTCCTCTCTGGTTAGATTATCTTTCTATTTATTTGTGTGTGGTCTTCTCTAGTTAGAGTATCCTTCTATTGTTTTAGTGGTCTTCTCTGGTTAGACTATCTTTCTATTGTTTTTAGTGGTCTTTTTTGGTTAGATTATCTTTCTATTGTTTTAGTGGTCTTCTCTGGTTAGATTATCTTTCTATTGTTTTTAGTGGTCCTCTCTGGTTAGATTATCGTTCTATTGTTTTTAGTGGTCCTGTCTGGTTAGATTATCTTTCTATTGTTTTAGTGGTCCTGTCTGGTTAGATTATCTTTCTATTGTTTTTAGTGGTCTTCTCTGGTTAGATTATCTTTCTATTGTTTTTAGTGGTCTTCTTTGGTTAGATTATCTTTCTATTGTTCTAGTGGTCTTCTCTGTTTAGATTATCTTTCTATTGTTTTAGTGGTCTTCTCTAGTTAGATTATCTTTCTATTGTTTTAGTGGTTTTCTCTGCTTAGATTATCTTTCTATTGTTTTAGTGGTTTTCTCTGCTTAGATTATCTTTCTATTGTTTTAGTGGTTTTCTCTGCTTAGATTATCTTTCTATTGTTTTAGTGGTTTTCTCTGCTTAGATTATCTTTCTATTGTTTTAGTGGTTTTCTCTGCTTAGATTATCTTTCTATTGTTTTAGTGGTCTTCTCTGCTTAGATTATCTTTCTATTGTTTTAGTGGTTTTCTCTGCTTAGATTATCTTTCTATTGTTTTAGTGGTCTTCTCTAGTTAGATTATCTTTCTATTGTTTTTAGTGGTCTTCTTTGGTTATATTATCTTTCTATTGTTTTAGTGGTCTTCTCTGGTTACAGTATCTTTCTATTGTTTTAGTGGTCTTCTCTGGTTACAGTATCTTTCTATTGTTTTAGTGGTCTTCTCTGGTTACAGTATCTTTCTATTGTTTTAGTGGTCTTCTCTGGTTACAGTATCTTTCTATTGTTTTAGTGGTCTTCTCTGGTTACAGTATCTTTCTATTGTTTTAGTGGTCTTCTCTGGTTACAGTATCCTTTTATTAAATCCAAAACAAGTGCAACCGCCCGCGTTCAAGCAAACAGGAACCAGAAAAACACAATAATAGAATCAGAACACGTATTTAATACAAGACAAGACAGGCGCAAATTTTCGGCCAGCTGGCCTTTGTCAAGCGTAA
>JAPXFY010004990.1:0-7500 GCA_030674185.1 Monoplex corrugatus | reverse complement strand
AGGGAAAGAGGAATAAGAGAGAGAGACAGAGAGACAGACAGACAGACAGAAAAAAACAGACAGACAGACAAAGGTGTTATGGAAAAGGATTCGTATGTGCAAAAGGACGCTTATCTCACCTGTCTGTTCGTGTGTCTGTTTCCCTCTGTCTCTGTCTCTCTCCCTTTGTCTCTTCCTATCTCTGTCTCTTCCTATCTCTGTCTCTTCCTATCTCTGTCTCTTCCTATCTCTGTCTCTTCCTATCTCTTTCTTTTCCATGCGGCTCGTCTATCCAGATTCGCAGACGCACATACCCTCACACATAATGGCTACCGAAATATGGAAGGTCCACACTGCTTTCCATTTAGATACTGAGGACGATGATTTAAAACAGGAAAATTCCATCTCCCGTATCGCTCGTCTGATAATGTTTCCATTACCCGCACTTTGAACTGATCTTCGTGCCGACTCGATATCTTTGCCATCATTTCACAATGACATTGCTCGCCATCCTTTATCTTAATGTTCTCATAGTGTGGTGGAAATAATTTATAATCCTTGTTCTTTCTCTGATCCTGTCACAAGCATTGTTTGAGGAGAACTGTTAACAAGATCAGATGCGACATCATAATATCAATAATGATGACAAGCAATAAGGCGCCAGATCTTGACACGAGAAAGACCAAGATCAGAGAAACGGTGGGAACAACAACAGTTCTACATCGTGTTCATCAACAGACAATTATGTGGTTTGGTCATTTGGACAGAATCCAATCTCACTGACCAGGTCAACGAGTATACAAAAAAGACATCTGGGAGTTAAAGCGAGAGGCAGACCAAGAAGACCTTTATTGATGAAATGAAATAGACCTTGATGTCACATGACGTTTCTCCACTTGAGGCCCTCCAGCTCGCTGATGACACTGACACTTAATGATGGTGTAAGCAGGTGGATAGGAAAAGAAAAAAGCCTGGGACCCGGGTGTGGGGATGTGTATGTGCTAGAACTGATGGTACGAAGGAGCGGATGGGGGTGGGGGGGGGGGGGGGGGGGGGGGTAGGGAACTGATGGGGCGCTATCGCAGACAAAATCTTCCATCTCTGTGTCTGGATGATGCAGCAAAAACAAAAACAAACAAACAAACAAAAAAACCCGGTTGGTCCAACTTTTATTACTTGTCACCTATCGCATCCCTTACCAGCTGCATCAACGGCTTCCTTCCAAGATTGCCCGAAGATCAAGAACGGTTTCAGAATTAACATATCGTGGAAATATCAACAAACCCAACAAAAACGAAAACAAAAAGATATCCTATGTACACTCATATCTATGTTGTCATAAACCAGTCAACGTGTTAGTATGTTAGGACACTAAAGTAAGAATTGCACGTAGTCACTGTCGACGTTAGTGTAAGAGGAAATTTTAAAGGAGATAAAATGTAGGGGGGAAGATTTTTACACTCTCAACACTGCCTGTCTTCCTGTTTCAGTGACAATGGTATTTCATCTTCCAACGGTAGAAGTTCTTAGCTAAAAGCCATTTTTCAAACTTGCCGTTGTAACTCCGCGTAACTGTTCACAACGCACATGCAGGTAAAAGACTCTCTCTCTCTCTTTCTCTCTCTCTCTCTCTCTCTTCTTTTATCTCTCTCTCTGTCTCTCTCTCTCCTCTCTCTCTCTGTCTCTCTCTCTCTCTCTCTCTCTCTCTCTCTCTCTCCTCTCTTTTCTTTTCTCTCTCTGTGTCTCTCTCTGTCTGTCTGTCTCTCTCTCTCTCTCTTCCCCCCCTCCCCCCTCTCTCTCTCAGTGCGTACTATTTTTTCCTGCCTGTCTGATTTTTACATGCCATTTTAATTGTCTAATATTTTTCCTTAACTCTCTCTCTCTCTCTCCTCTCTCTCTCTCCTCTCTCTCTGTCCTCTCTCTCTCCCCTCTCTCTCTCTCTCTTTCTCTCTCTTTCTCTCTCTCTCACTCTCCTGTGCATACTATTTTTCCTGCTTCTCTGATTTTTACATTCCATTTTAATTGTCTACTATTTTTTCTTTAATAAGTATAGCTTACCGGTGGCACACATTTGAACTGGGCCATGTGTTAGTAGGTTATACCGCTGGAAATTATAGTTCCATCCACATCCTCCTCCTCCTCCTCCTCTGTCATTATCATAATCATCATATTATCCTCCTCTCTCTCTCTCTCTCTCTCTCTCTCTCTCTCTCTCTCTCTCTCTCTCTCTCTCTCAGTGCAAAAAAGAACTTCTAACATTCTTACATGTTATTTTCGGGGCATATGGTATACGATCATTTTGTATCGCATTGTACACCTTCCGTCTCTTTGTCTCTCCCCATCTGTCTGTGGTTCTGTTTGTCTCCCCCCCCCCCCTCCTCAACCCCCGCCACCTTACCTATCCCCATCCTGCCAGACGAACAGATTAACCGGTAAGAGGGTCACTTCATTACTTGATGGCGTCTGCTAAAGGCATCACCATCACCTCCCCCCCCCCCCACTGTCTGGACATCAGACATTGAACACCTAGTCAACATCTTTGAGGTCTGAAATGGACTTTCCAGGTTGGATAAGTAGGTAGGGTTATGTGTGGCCTTAACTAGACACCGTCCTTAAGTGGGCACGGCTTTCAGAAATAACGGACCCTCCTTCGGTGAAAACTTCCCAACAACACCGCAAAGGGTTGTTGTAACGTTACAGCGGTTTGGGTTTATCTTTCGTAGCCGTTTAGTGGCTTTCTGTCTTCCTGTCTGTCCGTCTCTGCTGCTTCCTGCGGGAAGCTGGTAAGTAGGGTGAGAGTCAAAGGGTTAAGTTTTTGCAGTTGGTGGATAGGGTGCCGGAGTCAAAGTTAAAGATAGATCGGCTGATCAGTCCTTGTCAAGTGAACATGAAAGACAACAAAGAAACAGATTCACTGCGTTAAGGGCAAAAACAACAGTTGAGCTAACTTCCATTCCATCATGTTTCGTTGAACGTTGAACTCATAAGACTGTTTAATCATCAACATTTAAGATAAGTACAGTACATTTCTTTGTCCTATTTCTCAACTCGCTCGCATCCACCCATTTTCCCCACAATTCTGTTAATAGATCTATAATAAACCTGTTTCTCAACTCACCCACATTCACTCATTTTTTCCCACGATTTTGTTAATACATCTATAATAAGCCTGTTTCTCAATTCACCCACACCCACCCATTTTCCCCACAATTCTGTTAATAGATCTATAATAAACCTATTTCTCAACTTACCCGCATTCACTCATTTTTTTTTCTACAATTCTGTTAAGAGATGCGCAAAACAGGACTAGTGATTCATAGAGATATCTCTAAACAGACAAGGAATGCGCTTACTCAAGAAATCAAAAACGCTAAAGCAGCTCATTTTCACAACCAGCTCGGTAACGCATCATCTGACCCAAGGAAAATGTTTCAAGTATTAAATTCTGTTTTAAATAATACTGATAAGTCGACCACTTTTCCTGATCTACCTTCTGAAGAAGCTGCAAACGCATTCTCTCAGTTCTTTTTTGACAAGATTCAAGAAAATCATGCAGACTTTCCCACAAATTCATCACAATCTAACTGCTGCATCCTCTGCTTGTGGTCCTGATGCAATGTCTGATTTTGAGCCCATCACACTTGAAACCATCCAGAAACTGTTGTATAAGTCCAAACCAACCACTGCAGCTGTAGATCCAATTCCGACAACACTCCTTCTAGAATTTTCGGACATTCTGCTTCCTGTAATTCAGGAAATCATAAATCTCAGCCTTCAGTCGGGAACCGTACCCAAACCTCTTAAGCAAGCTATTGTCAAACCACTACTCAAAAAGCCTGGTTTAGACCCTGAGATCCTAAATAATTACCGTCCAGTTTCGAACTTGCCATTTCTTTCAAAACTTATAGAGAGAGCCGTTGTGGATCAGTTGACAGCACATCTTGTCTCACACAATCTCGAAGTGAAGTTCCAGTCAGCGTACAAATGTGGACATAGTACTGAAACTGCACTTCTCCGCATATTAAATGACCTCCTTTCTTTTCTTGACCACGGTGACAATGCCATTCTTGTTCTGCTAGACTTGAGCGCTGCTTTTGATACCATGGATCACACCCTTCTCTTGCAGCGTCTTCACACTGAAATCGGCTTGAACAAAACTGTCTTGTTATGGTTCACTTCATATCTTTCTGAGAGATCTCAAAAAGTTCTTGTCCGGTCTTCATATTCGAAAGAAACACCTCTTCTTACAGGCGTTCCGCAAGGATCGGTCCTCGGACCTCTTCTCTTCTCTCTATACACAAGACCCCTGGCTTCTCTGATTGAACAGTTCAATGTTGACTTTCATTTCTTTGCGGATGATTCCCAACTCTATTCCCGCCTTCCCTCCGACAATACTCTCGCTCTTGAATCAAAGAAAAATGTTGAATTGTGCTGTCTGGAAATAAAACATTGGATGTCTGCAAACCGGTTGAAGTTGAATGAAGAGAAAACTGAAGTTCTGCTGGTCGGAACTGCTCCTAAAAGAGAAATTGTCCCTTTTTCTTCACTTTCGGTCTGTAGTGCAGACATCCCTTTCTCGAAGAAAGTAAAAACACTAGAAGTGTTTCTGGATGCTAATCTCTCGATGCGTGATCAGATCAATTCAATCATCAGAACTTGCTACTGCCATATCCGATCTCTTGGTAAAGCCCGCCAGTACTTGACTATTCAAGCTGCTAAGACTGTTGCTGTCACACTAGTACTCTCAAAATTAGACTACTGTAATAGTCTACTTGCTGGTCTCCGTCAGGTGAAAATACAGCGTCTGCAGGCTGTACAAAACGCAGCTGCCAGAGTAATCTCTAGATGCAGGAAGACTGAACACATAACTCCCATCTTACGTAATCTGCACTGGCTCCCAGTTCAACAACGCATCAATCACAAACTACTAACTATCACCTACCGTGCACTCAACTCTAGTAGTCCTTCTTATCTTAAAGATCTTCTTTCTGAATATAAACCTGTTCGCAGTCTGAGATCTGCTTCCAAGTCTCTTCTTCATGTTCCTGGGACAAGGGATGTTAAAACCAAAAGATATGGTCAGCGAGAATTTAAATACCTTGCCCCTACCAAGTGGAACATGCTTCCCATGAGCATCAGGGAGAAAAAGACTCATTCATCCTTTAAATCTAGTCTCAAGACACACTTTTTCTAATGTTGTATGGGATTGGTTATTTGAATGTGAATACCTTGAATGCCTTTATGAATGTTGGTGCAAAGGCTGTGTGGAATTGTTTTTGTGCCCCCCCCCCTCCCCCCCACCGTGCGCCGCGAGCATGCTTTTATAGCATGGAGATTTTTGTTGCGCGATATAAATTTTCATTCATTCATTTACAATAAACCTATTTCTCAACTCACCTGCATTTACTCATTTTCCCCACAATTTTGTTAATAAATCTATAATAAACCTACTTCTCAATTCACCCACATTCACTCATTCTTTTTTCACAATTCTGATACTAGATCTACATCAAACCTGTTTTCTGATAACTTCCCGTAGAAAAGACATTTCCGTGCGATAAAAGAAAAATTACATTTGAACAGTGTTTACCACTTAAGCCTCGTGAATCCAGACTTAACAGCGCTTTTGAAAACCATGTTTTAAACCCTTTGACTCTTGCACCCTATTCACCAACTGCAAAAACTTAACTCTTTCATTTCCTCACCCTATCCACCAGCTTCCTGCAGGAAGCTGGTGGACAGGGTGAGGAAGTCAAAGGGTTAATATTTTGCTTTGGTAGCATGGTTAACAATGCAGAATGCCGATAGACAGGGCGCGAGAGTCAAAGGGTTAAGGAGGTCTTGGTAGTCCCCAGTGGACTCCAGCAGCTGCGTGTATTCCAAACGCTCGTGCGCACGGAACATTAGTTACGTCGACCAGACACTACGGAATGTGGCAGAAATGTCTTTGTGTCTGGACCTGGGATGTGTGTTTGGAGGGCTGAGGTTCAAAACCTCCGCAGGAGGTCAAGATTACGTGGACAAGAGGTTCCGGAGTCTGGAGTTCAGACCCTAATGAGCGCTAATTGCTTGATCAGCTGTTGTCGCAGACAGTTTTGTCTAGTCTCGAGATGGAGAAGGATGCAGGGGGGTGGGTGGGTGGGTAAGGGGCAGGGTGGTGGTGGTGCTTGGAGGAATGATGGTTTTAAGACATGAGAGGTGGAGGGGGTGAGGCGTGGAAGGGGTTGTGCAGGGGAGAAGGAAAGGAGTGTTCTGATCCGTCCGATAATTGTGCACACATCAAGTACTTTTTTTGTTTGTCAAATTGACGCGTCTGTCATTTAACTCAGATTTTCTCTCACACCATTCCTCAGAAAAGTTACTGTTGCTCCAGCCATCAGCTGACGTCTGTTCAAGTTTGATATGGTGAGTCTGGAGTTTATCGTTTGTTCAAGAAAAATTCCTTACACTCGGCAAGTTCCATACGTCCTCTACCCATATCCGCCACCAACTGTCCGCCAGACTCCTTGCGCCTGTGTAAATACATATACATAGTCAGGGTTTTGAAATGGGAGGTGGACGGGACCTGTCTTCTGACATCACCAGAATGACTGGAACAATACGATGGACAGCACACAGGCCAACTTTTTATATTGTAGGACGGGACTTGTCCTCTGACATCACCAGAATGACTGGAACAATACGATGGACAGCACACAGGCCAAACTTTTATATTGTAGGACGGGACTTGTCCTCTGACATCACCAGAATGACTGGAACAATACGATGGACAGCACACAGGCCAACTTTTATATTGTAGGACGGGACTTGTCCTCTGACATCACCAGAATGACTGGAACAATACGATGGACAGCACACAGGCCAACTTTTATATTGTAGGACGGGACTTGTCCTCTGACATCACCAGAATGACTGGAACAATACGATGGACAGCACACAGGCCAACTTTTATATTGTAGGACGGGACTTGTCCTCTGACATCACCAGAATGACTGGAACAATACGATGGACAGCACACAGGCCAACTTTTATATTGTAGGACGGGACTTGTCCTCTGACATCACCAGAATGACTGGAACAATACGATGGACAGCACACAGGCCAACTTTTATATTGTAGGACGGGACTTGTCCTCTGACATCACCAGAATGACTGGAACAATACGATGGGCAGCACACAGGCCAACTTTTATATTGTAGGAAGGAACTGAACTCGAGACAAAAGACCTTGAGTCTGCAACACTATTAAAAGTACGCATATTCCTAATGCTGTAGATGAAGTTTCAAAAGACCATAGCAATCTCCATGATCCTGGAAAAAAAAGAAAGAAAAATAAATAAAAGGTTTGATGGTGGTTTGGTTGAAAGGGAAAGTTTACTTGATAGATTGACAGATTGATTGATTAACAAACTGATACATAAATGGACAGTTTGATGGATGGATGTACGGACTGACTGATTAATTACTTGATTTGTACGTCGAGAGGGAGGGAAGAGAGAGAGAGAGAGAGAGGGGAGAGGGG
>JAPXFY010004989.1:0-2500 GCA_030674185.1 Monoplex corrugatus | reverse complement strand
TTATTACATGTATATGCAATATTCATTTGTTTGTATAATAAATGCAATGAGTATTGTACGTGTTTTCTTTTTTCATAACTGTATACCTACTTTTGCACCCCCCTATATATTGTCCCTTCAATCTGTGGAACGATTGTCTCTAATGTATGTCAGATACTTGTTATGCTTGTCTTCATGGATTGAGATCATGGAGTCTGCGTTTGTTTGTCAACATGTTTTGTATATCTACGTATGTAGAAAATGAATAAAAATAAATGTTAAAAAAATTATTGTTATTATCAGTAGTAGTAGTAGTAATTGTAGTAGTTGTTGTAGTAGTAGTAGTAGTAGTAGTAGTAGTAGTTAGTAGTAGTGGTAGTTGTAGTAGTAGTAGTAGTAGTAGTAGTGGAAGAAGAAGAAGAAGTAGTAGTAGTAGTAGTAGTAGTGGAAGAAGAAGAAGAAGTAGTAGTAGTAGTAGCAGCAGTAGTAGTAGTAGTGGAAGAAGTAGTAGTAGTAGTAGACAGACAGAGACAGAGAAAGAGGCAGAGACAAAGAGAGACAGAGGCACAGACAGACAGGCAGACAGACAGACACAAAGAGAGAGAGAAAGAGGCAGACAGACAGACAGACAGAGAGAGAGGCAGGCAGGCAGAGACAGAGAGACATGCATACAGACAGAGACAGAGAGGCAGAGAGAGAGAGAGAGGCACAGAGAGAGAGAGAGAAGCAGTGACAGAAAAAAAGAGACAGAGACAGATATCTACAGCGGTCGGGCTAGCGTCCGCTGTTCTAAGTGAATTCTCACTTGTTAATACATGAATGAATAAATGAAAATTTATATCGCGCAACAAAAATCTCCATGCTATAAAAGCATGCTCGCGGCGCACGGTGGGGGGGGGAGAGGGGGGGGGGGGCACAAAAACAATTCCACACAGCCTTTGCACTAACATTCATAAAGGCATTCAAGGTATTCACATTCAAATAAGCAATCCCATACAACATTAGAAAAAGTGTGTCTTGAGACTAGATTTAAAGGATGAATGAGTCTTTTTCTCCCTGATGCTCATGGGAAGTATGTTCCACTTGGTAGGGGCAAGGTAATATGTCCGTCTCTAGTCTACTCAATAAACCAGATGAAATGCTGAATCGTTTTAATGTCATGACCGCATTAGAACATGCCGATGTTGAACTCGAAGTAAGTGGTCGTAAGATTATATTCCACTCAAACCTACTCTAAGCTGATAAATATAATCTATGCTATCGTCTATTGACAGGGGTGAATATAATTATATTACTGTTACGGACACGAGGCCTTCTAAGTGCTTGTTGACACTATTTTTGAGATTGCTATCGTATTTCTTGCGAGGCCTGTGTGAGTTGAAGATCAACTATTACTACCGTTGTCGACACACAAAGTTAGAAGAAAATTGAGAGACAACTGAAATGTGGTTTCTGAGAAGAATGTTGAAGAGATCCATGGACAGCATAGAAAACAAACTAGATGTGGTCTTGAAGGAGGCAGACACAAGAAGATCATTATGAAGAAGATTAGGAAAAGACAAGCAAATTTTGTGGGACATTCTTGGAGGAAAGAGGAATTTGAACACCTAGTCACAACAGGAAAGCTGGAGGGAAAGAGAACACCAGGTAGACCCAGATGAGAGAGAGAGAGCAATAAACGGACTTGCAGAGTGGCTGAAGACAGAGAGGGTGGGAGATGTGCTTGCAGCGACAGGGGATAGATTCCTGTGGAGGGCCATGATCGCCAACGCCATGTGGCAGGGCACATGGTGATTATTATTACCGTTCCCGTTTCTTCTTCTTCTTCTTCTTTTTTTTGGGGGTGGGGGTTGGGGGTGGGGATGGGTGTGAGTGGGGGATGCAAGTACGTGCCTTTTTTATGTCCAAAACGCACAGGCCCTATGTTTCTGCACAATCTGCATAATATTCATTCTTCAGTGTTTAAGCATTGTTTGTGTTTTCGTATTTCCAGAAGCGACCGGATACTGACATGATGTACGGGATTTTTAACGTACATATGTGATGTTCAGCTTGTGGATACATTCGAAAGAAGATCTAGACCTAACAGGCCCGCACACATGTTGACCTGAAGAATCTGAAAAAAAATCTCTACCCTTTACTCACCAGGTGGAAGATACCTAGGCAGGAGCGAACCCAGACTCTGATTGGAAGTTCGATGTCTTACCCACTTGGCCCTCATGTTTATCATAGCGTAGAGACAGAACTCCCTCCTTCTAGTCTAAGTGGATAGTTAGTAGTGGACCTAGTGCAGATCGTTGTGAAACACCTAGTATGATCCTCCCTGGACAGTTAGAGTGAGGGATCTGGTGCAAATCCTTGTGGAACACCTAGTGTGATTCTCCCTTCTGATCAAAATGAAGTAAAACTAAAGCTTTTGTTTTGTTTTGTTTCTTCCTTTTAAGTAAAACAAATTAGGATGATGATAGTCTTTGATATCATTTGATACAACGGACTGCTTTTAGTAGGATTCAGTGGTCAA
>JAPXFY010004988.1:5000-16245 GCA_030674185.1 Monoplex corrugatus | reverse complement strand
ACAGAGAAACTGAGCAGGAGAGTGTGGGAAAACCACTAACACACAGCCACCAGGTGTGGAGTGTACTAACCCTGCATACTGAGTTTTCTTCTCTATAGCAGTGAGAGCTGGAGAACCTATTGACGCCAAGAACAACGCCTGAATAGATTCCACATGTGGTGCTTCTGCCAGATCCTGGCCATTTCCTGGAAAGACCATGTGCCAAACATGGACGTCTGTTAACGCCTTATCGGTACACTTTGCTGTATCAGTATATTTTGTTGGAAACAGCATATGCAACAATAATTATGAAATCTAAAGGTTGTTTCGAAAGGTTACAAATACTTATATACTGAAAAGTAAAAGGTGACGATTAATTCATTAATGTATTTTTTTTTAGAATTTCTTGGCATTCTTTGGCCTCACTATCTCGACCTCCTTTTGGTTTCATCTGCTTTTACAGTTGACGGCGATACACTTTTCTGCATCCCCAACAACTTATTTGCAACCATTTCATCATTTCGGTTCACCATACTGTTTCAGTCTTCTGTGTACTAAGGAAAATATCTTTTCAATCCATTCTGTGTGTATAAGTTTGTGATGTTTCTAAACCGGAAGGAATGTACATGGAGTATCAAGTGGAATGTATTAACTTTGGCATGGTTATGCGCGCTGGCTGACCACCGGTGCCGCTGATGACATACATGTAACAGATCGGTTTGTGCTCTTGTTCCTTGGCCTTTCCTGTCAAGAATTCTCACAAGTGGCCCCAGGAGTGAAGTAGGCCAAAGCTAAGTGCTCCAGGGGAGGAGTTGCTTATCGAGATGGTGATCCAGAAAACACCTGCTTCCATACAGATAGGGTTAAGTATAACCTACAAGGCGTTTACAAAGTCCTTGGTCAGGCCAGCATGCCAAGCATGTATGTCCTTCTCACACAACGATGACTGTGCTGGCTGACCATCAGTGTCCCACATGCAGGATAGCCTCATCCCAAGGGATATACCGTATACAGAGCTCACTACAGGATTCCAGGCAACATGGCGCCCACTGCTGCTACATAGGGACATCTGTAAACGTGACCTGAAGTCTGCTGAAAACAGTGTGGACGTAACATAAAGTCTGCTGATAACCTTGTGGACATAATGTCTGCTGATAACCTTGTGTACATAAAGTGTGCTGATAACAGTGTGGACATAAAGTGTGCTGATAACAATGTGGACATAAAGTCTGCTGATAACCTTGTGTACATAAAGTGTGCTGATAACAGTGTGGACATAAAGTCTGCTGATAACCTTGTGGACATAAAGTCTGCTGATAACTTGTGGACATAAAGTGTGCTGATACAGTGGGGACATAAAGTCTGCTGATAACCCTTGTGGACATAAAGTCTGCTGATAACTTGGGACATAAAGTGTGCTGATCACAGTGTGGACACAAAGTCTGCTGATAACAATGTGACATAAAGTCTGCTGATAACCTTGTGGACATAAAGTGTGCTGATAACAGTGTGGACATAAAGTCTGCTGATAACAATGTGGACACAAAGTCTGCTGATAACTTGTGGACATAAAGTCTGCTGATAACCTTGGGGACATAAAGTGTGCTGATCACAGTGTGGACACACAGTCTGCTGATAACATGTGACATAAAGTCTGCTGATAACCTTGTGGACATAAAGTGTGCTGATAACAATGTGGACATAAAGTGTGCTGATAACAATGTGGACATAAAGTCTGCTGATAACCTTGTGGACATAAAGTCTGCTGATAACAATGTGGACATAAAGTCTGCTGATAACAGTGTGAGACATAAAGTCTGCTGATAAAGTGTAGACATAAAGTCTGCTGATAACAATGTAGACATAAAGTCTGCTGATAACAGTGTAGACATAAAGTCAGCTGATAACAGTGTAGACATAAAGTCTGCTGATAACAGTGTAGACATAAAGTCTGCTGATAACAGTGTAGACATAAAGTGTGGACATAAAGTCTGCTGATAACAGTGTAGACATAAAGTCTGCTGATAACAGTGTGGACATAAAGTCTGCTGATAACAGTGTGGACATAAAGTCTGCTGATAACAGTGTGGATATAAAGTCTGCTGATAACAATGTAGACATAAAGTCTGCTGATAACAGTGTAGACATAAAGTCTGCTGATAACAGTGTGGACATAAAACTGCTGATAACAATGTGGACATAAAGTCTGCTGATAACAGTGGACATAAAGTCTGCTGATAACAGTGTGGACATAAAGTCTGCTGACAACAGTGTGGCATAAAGTCTGCTGATGTGGACATAAACTCTGTGATAACAGTGTGGACATAAAGTCTGCTGATAACAATGTGGACATAAAGTCTGCTGATAACAGTGTAGACATGAAGTCTGCTGATAACAGTGTGGACATAAAACTGCTGATAACAATGTGGACATAAAGTCTGCTGATAACAGTGGACATAAAGTCTGCTGATAACATGTGGACATAAAGTCTGCTGATAACAGTGTGGGCATAAAGTCTGCTGATGTGGACATAAGTCTGCTGATAACAGTTGGACATAAAGTTTGCTGATAACAGTGTAGACATAAAGTCTGCTGATAACAGTGTAGACATAAAGTCAGCTGATAACAGTGTAGACATAAAGTCTGCTAATAACAATGTGGACATAAAGTCTGCTGATAGCAGTGTGGACATAAAGTGTGTTGATAACAGTGTGGACATAATGTGTGTTGATAACAGTGTAGACATAAAAACTGCTGATAACAGTGTGGACATAAAGTCTGCTGATAACAGTGTGGACATAAAGTCTGCTGATAACAGTGTAGACATAAAGTGTGTTGATAACAGTGTAGACATAATGTGTGTTGATAACAGTGTAGACATAAAGTCTGCTGATAACAGTGTACACATAAAGTCTGCTGATAACAGTGTAGACATAAAGTCTGCTGATAATAGTGTAGATATAAAGTCTGCTGAAAACAGTGTGGACATAAAGTGTGTTGATAACAGTGTAGACATAATGTGTGTTGATAACAGTTGAGACATAAAGTCTGCTGATAACAGTGTAGACATAAAGTCTGCTGATAACAATGTGGACATAAAGTCTGCTGATAACAGTGTGGACATAAAGTCTGCTGATAAGAATGTGGACATAAAGTCTGCTGATAACAGTGTAGACATAAAGTCTGCTGATAACAGTGTGGACAACTGGGAAGAGACAGCTACACATCGCTGTACCTGGCGACAGGCTGTACGTGCAGGCATCGCCATTGCAGAGGAGAAGCGAACTCGACTGTGGTAGGACAGAAAAGAAAGAAGGAAAACTGCAGCAGTGACCACTCGGCCACAACATCAGCCTTCATGTGTGTCAGCTGGGCCAAGGATTGTCATTAAGGAGTTGGCCTGTTCAGCCACAGCATCAGCCTTCATGTGACAGCTGTACCAAGGATTGTCATTAAGGAGATGGCCTGTTCAGCCACAACATCAGCCTTCATGTGTGTCAGCTGTACCAAGGATTGTCATTAAGGAGATGGCCTGTTCAGCCACAACATCAGCCTTCATGTGTGTCAGCTGTACCAAGGATTGTCATTAAGGAGATGGCCTGTTCAGCCACAACATCAGCCTTCATGTGTGTCAGCTGTGCCAAGGATTGTCATTAAGGAGTTGGCCTGTTCAGCCACAACATCAGCCTTCATGTGTGTCAGCTGTGCCAAGGATTGTCATTAAGGAGTTGGCCTGTTCAGCCACAACATCAGCCTTCATGTGTGTCAGCTGTACCAAGGATTGTCATTAAGGAGTTGGCCTGTTCAGCCACAACATCAGCCTTCATGTGTGTCAGCTGTGCCAAGGATTGTCATTAAGGAGTTGGCCTGTTCAGCCACAACATCAGCCTTCATGTGTGTCAGCTGTACCAAGGATTGTCATTAAGGAGTTGGCCTGTTCAGCCACAACATCAGCCTTCATGTGTGTCAGCTGTGCCAAGGATTGTCATTAAGGAGTTGGCCTGTTCAGCCACAGCCGACGCTTTCCACATCCATCTGAGTCTTTAACTGGGGACACCAATTGAGGCTGATCAGACACACGTAGCCATTATGTGCGCACATGCACGCGCATAATATGTGTGTGTGTGTGTGTGTGTGTGCATGTGTGTGTGTGTGTATATGTGTGTGTGTGTGTGTATGTGTGTGTATGTGTGTGTATGTGTATGTGTGTGCGTGTGCGTGTGTGTGTATATATATATATATGTGTGTGTGTGTGTGTGTATGTTTGTAAGAAAGAGAAATAGAGGGAGAGATAGAGACAGAGAGAGAGAGAGAGAGAGAGAGAGCGAGACAGAAAGAAAGGGAGAGAGAGAGAGAGAGACAGAGTGAAGAAAAGAGTTACTCGGACGTTTCCGTATGCACTTAACCCACATATGCTGGTGATTATCTGACAAACACCTTGTGCCAGCGCATAATCCCAGGAAATGGCAAAGTCTTGATATAAAAGAGGGTGGGTGGTGGAGTGGGGTAACAGAACAGAAGCTATGAAACAATAAGTTGACACCACCACAACGACCACCGCATATACCAAGGGCAGTCAACAGGCCCTATGACACACTGACACCACCACAATGACCACATCATATACCAGGTCCTATGACACACTAACACCACCACAATGACCACAGCATATACCAGGCCCTATGACACACTAACACCACCACAATGACTACAGAAAATACCAGGTCCTATGACACACTAACACCACAACAATGACCACAGCATATATCAGGTCCTATGACACACTAACACCACCACAATGACCACAGCATATACCAGGCCCTATGACACACTAACACCACCACAATGACTACAGAAAATACCAGGTCCTATGACACACTAACACCACAACAATGACCACAGCATATACCAGGCCCTATGACACACTGACACCACCACAATGACTACAGAATATACCAGGTCCTATGACACACTAAGCTGACACCACCACAATGAACACAGAATATATCAGGTCCTATGACACACTAAGCTGACACCACCACAATGACCACAACATATACCAGGTCCTATGACACACTCAGTTGACACCACCAAAATGACCACAGCATATATACCAGGCCCTATGACACACTGACACCACCACAATGACCACAGCATATACCAGGCCCTATGACACACTAAGCTGAAACCATCACAATGACCACAGTATATACCAGGCCCTATGACACACTGACACCACCACAATGACCACGGCATATACCAGGCCCTATGACACACTGACACCACCACAATGACCACAGCATATACCAGGCCTTATGACACACTGACACCACCACAATGACCACAGCATATACCAGGTGTTATGACACACTAAGCTGACACCACCAGAATGACCACAGCATGTACCAGGTCCTATGACACACTGACACCACCACAATGACCACAGCATATACCAGGTGTTATGACACACTAAGTTGACACCACCACAATGACCACAGCATATACCAGGTGTTATGACACACTAAGTTGACACCACCACAATGACCACAGCATATACCAAGTCTTATGACACACTAAGTTGACACCCCCACAATGACCACAACATATACCATGCCCTATGACACACTAAGCTGACACCACCACAATGACCACAGTATATACCAGGCCCTATGACACACTGACACCACCACAATGACCACAACATATACAATGCCCTATGACACACTAAGCTGACACCACCACAATGACCACAGTATATACCAGGCCCTATGACACACTGACACCACCACATGACCACAACATATACCATGCCCTATGACACACTAAGCTGACACCACCATAATGACCACAGCATATACCAGACCCTATGACACACTGACACCACCACAATGACCACAGTATATACCAGGTCCTATGACACACTGACACCACCACAATGACCACAGCATATACCAGATCCTATGACACACTGACACCACCACAATGACCACAGTATATACTTCGTCCTATGACACACAGACACCACCACAATGACCACAGTATATGCCAGGTCCTATGACACACTAAGCTGACACCACCACAATGACCACAGCATATACCAGGTGTTATGACACACTAAGTTGACACCACCACAATGACCACAGCATATACCAAGTCTTATGACACACTAAGTTGACACCCCCACAATGACCACAACATATACCATGCCCTATGACACACTAAGCTGACACCACCACAATGACCACAGTATATACCAGGCCCTATGACACTCTGACAACACCACAATCACCACAACATATACCATGCCCTATGACACACTAAGCTGACACCACCATAATGACCACAGCATATACCAGACCATATGACACACTGACACCACCACAATGACCACAGCATATACCAGGTCATATGACACACTGACACCACCACAATGACCACAGCATATACCAGGTCCTATGACACACTGACACCACCACAATGACCACAGTATATACCTCGTCCTATGACACACTGACACCACCACAATGACCACAGTATATGCCAGGTCCTATGACACACTAAGCTGACACCACCACAATGACCACAGCATATACCAGGCCATATCACACACTGACACCACCAGAATGACCACAGCGTATACCACGCCCTATGACACACTAAGCTGACACAACGACAATGACCACAGCATATACCACGCCCTATGACACACTAGGCTGACACCACCACAATGACCACAGCATATACCAGGTCCTATGACACACTAGGCTGACACCACCACAATGACCACAGCATATACCAGATCATATGACACACTGACACCACCACAATGACTACAGCATATACCAGGCCCTATGACACACTAGGCTGACACACCACCACAATGACCACAGCATATACCAGATCATATGACACACTGACACCACCACAATGACCACAGTGTATACCAGGCCCTATGACACACTAAGCTGACACCACCACAATGACCACAGCATATACCAGGCCCTATGACACACTGACACCACCACAATGACCACAGTATATACCAGGCACTATGACACACTAAGCTGACACCACCACAATGACCACAACATATACCAGGTCCTATGACACACTGACACCACCACAATGACCACAGTATATACCAGGTCCTATGACAGAGTAAGTTGACACCACCACAATGACCACAGCATATACCAGGCCCATTGACACACTGACACAACCACAATGACCACAACATATACAATGCCCTATGACACACTAAGCTGACACCACCACAATGACCACAGTATATACCAGGCCCTATGACACACTGACACCACCACAATGACCACAACATATACCATGCCCTATGACACACTAAGCTGACACCACCATAATGACCACAGCATATACCAGACCCTATGACACACTGACACCACCACAATGACCACAGTATATACCAGGTCCTATGACACACTGACACCACCACAATGACCACAGCATATACCAGATCCTATGACACACTGACACCACCACAATGACCACAGTATATACTTCGTCCTATGACACACTGACACCACCACAATGACCACAGTATATGCCAGGTCCTATGACACACTAAGCTGACACCACCACAATGACCACAGCATATACCAGGTGTTATGACACACTAAGTTGACACCACCACAATGACCACAGCATATACCAAGTCTTATGACACACTAAGTTGACACCCCCACAATGACCACAACATATACCATGCCCTATGACACACTAAGCTGACACCACCACAATGACCACAGTATATACCAGGCCCTATGACACACTGACACCACCACAATGACCACAGTATATACCAGGTCCTGTGACACAGTAAGTTGACACCACCACAATGACCACAGCATATACCAGGTCCTATGACAAACTGACACGACCACAATGACCACAGCGATCACTGTATATACCAGGTCCTACGACAAACCACCAACACTGGATGAAGTGAAGAACGTAGTAAAGAAAGCCAGAGCCAAGTCAGCACCTGGACCAAACGGAATACCATACCTGCTCTACAAGAAATGCCCAAAAGTGCTCGAGTGGCTCCACAAGATGATTTGATCAGCATGGAGGAACCAGAAGATCAGCGACCAATGGATGAGAGCTGAAGGAGTGTACATTCCGAAGGAGCAGAACTCCAGCAGCATCAACCAGTTCAGGTCAATATCACTTCTGAACGTCGAGGGGAAAATCTTCTTCTCTGTTATGGCAGCAAGATTGACAAAATACCTGACTGAAAACAAGTATCTGGATATGTCAGTCCAAAAGGGAGGCATACCAGGAATGCCTGGATGCTTGGAACATGCCACGTTGATTTGGGATTCTATCCAAAAAGCAAGAACAGACAAGAGAGACATTGACGTAGTTTGGCTTGATCTGGCGAATGCATATGGATCAGTTCCACACGATATGATCCAGCTGGCTCTTGAAATGTATCACATCCCAGAAAACATTCGAACAATGCTGAGGAAGTATTTCCAAGGGTTCTCATTGCGGTTCTCTACCAAAGAATACACCACAGACTGGATAGACCTAGAGGTGGGCATTGCAATGGGCTGTGCAATCTCTCCCATACTGTTCGTGTTGGCAATGGAAGTCATCTTGAAAGCTGCAATGAAGAGTTCAGGTCCAGTGAATCTGGGAGATGGATACCAGATGCCTCCTCTGAAAGCTTTCATGGATGACACAACAGTCTTGTCCACGGATGAGGAAGAGACACACCAAATCTTAAAGCAGCTGGATGAGCTGGTGGCCTCTTCAAGAATGAGGTTCAAACCAAAGAAATCCCAAAGTCTCTCTCTGCGAAAAGGAAAAGTGGCAGATTCAGTCAAATTCATGGTAGCCAACCAAGCCATCCCCACTGTCACAGAAGAGCCAGTAAAAAGTCTCGGAAGATGGTATGATGACTCCCTGAAAGACACACAAAGGGGATGTGAAACCAAGCAAACAGCAGAAGAAGGCCTGAAGAAAATAGATAACTGCGGACTGCCAGGCAAATACAAAGTCTGGTGTCTACAGTTCATGCTGATACCAAAGCTGCTGTGGCCACTGCTAATCTAAGACACTTGCACCAGCACAGTGGAAGCAATGGAAGCCAAAATCAACAAATACACAAGAAAATGGCTTGGTGTCCCACCTGGTCTCACTGATGTTGCATTCTACTGTCGTCAAGCAATGCTGAAGCTACCTCTCAAATCCATAGTGGAGGAATACAAAGTTGGAAAAGCTAGACTGTTGAGCATGCTGGAGGAATCGGAAGACAATATCGTGAGATCAGTTCAGCCAAAGCTGAGAACTGGCAGAAAATGGAAAGTCCAAGAGGCTGTAAACAATGCCAAGAGAAACCTCAGCATCAAAGAAATAATTGGACACACGCAAACCAACAGACAGGGACTGGGAGCAACAAAAATGCAGTGGTGGTCCAAAGCCAAAGGGAAGGAAAAAAGAGACATGATCATACAAGAGTTGAAGAAAGAAGAAGATGTCAAAAGAGTGCAGAAGGCAGTCCAGCAAGGTCAACAAGGGCAATGGACAACATGGGACAGTGCACTCCAAAGAAGTCTCAGCTGGAACGATATGTGGCACATGGCTCCTCTAAGGATAAGCTTCCTTCTCAGATCTGTATATGACCTGCTCCCCTCGAATGCAAACTTAGTGAAATGGGGGAAATCAGATGACCCAGCATGTCCGCTCTGTCAGAAGAAACAAACAGAGGAACATGTCCTAAGCTCTTGCAAAGTAGCGCTAGCCCAAGGAAGGTATACATGGAGGCACAACCAAGTTCTGAAAGTGATCACAGACGTGGTTAGCGAAAAAACCATGACCCCAAACGCACCAATTGCTATGACAACGTTCTACAAAGCAGGAGGGAAACAGGTCTGGCCCGAAATTGCTATGACAGCCAGCACATTGCCAAAGGGTCTTCTGGATGGAGCAGTCGACTGGGAGTGTACAGCAGACCTCCAAGAGTGGAGAAATTACCCAGATGTCATAAGCAAGACAGGCATGAGACCAGACATCGCTCTCCACTCTGACTCCTCGAAACAAGTGATTTTGATAGAACTCACTATACCATACGAAAGCAGAATGGAAGAAGCACATATCTACAAGACCGAAAAATACGCCGGTCTTGCCAACATCCTGAAGAAAGCAGGTCTGCGGGTCAAAATCTTTGCCAATGATCACAGTATATACCAGGTCCTATGACACACTGACACCACCACAATGACCACAGTATATACCAGGTCCTATGACACACTAAGCTGACACCACCACAATGATCACAACATATACCAGGCCCTATGACACACTGACACCACCACAATGACCACAGTATATACCAGGCCCTATGACACACTAAGCTGACACCACCACAATGACCACAGCATATACCAGGTCCTATGACACACTGACACCACCAGAATGACCACATCATATACCAGGCCCTATGACACACTGACACCACCACAATGACCACAGCATATACCAGGTCCTATGACACACTGACACCACCACAATGACCACAGTATATACCAGACCCTATGACACACTAAGCTGACACCACCACAATGACCACAGCATATACCAGGTCTTATGACACACTGACACCACCACAATGACCACAGTATATACCAGGCCCTATGACACACTAAGCTGACACCACCACAATGACCAGAGCATATACCAGGTCCTATGACACACTGACACCACCACAATGACCACAGCATATACCAAGTCCTATGACACACTAAGCTGACACCACCACAATGACCACAGCATTTACCAGGTCCTATGACACACTGACACCACCACAATGACCACAGTATATACCAGGCCCTATGACACAATGACACCACCAGAATGACCACAGTATATGCCAGGTCCTATGACACACTGACACCACCACAATTACCACAGTATATACCAGGTCCTATGACACACTGACACCACCACAATGACCACAGTATATACCAGGTCCTATGACACACTGACACCACCACAATGACCACAGTATATACCAGGTCCTATGACACACTGACACCACCACAATGACCACAGTATATACCGGGTCCTATGACACACTGACACCACCAGAATGACCACAGTATATACCAGGCCCTATGACACACTGATACCACCACAATGACCACAGTATATACCAGGTCCTATGACACACTGACACCACCAGAATGACCACAGAGATCACAGTGTATACCAGGTCCTATGACACACT
>JAPXFY010004987.1:0-16246 GCA_030674185.1 Monoplex corrugatus | reverse complement strand
GAAGGTTTTGGATGGGACTCGGAACAACAATGCCTGACGCTGACCATAATTGGACCTCTCAGCTCCTGATGCCACGTAGTAACCATTTCGCCCTGTGAAGGGGGCTGTCCATGCGCTGCATGACCCATTTGGACCCAGTCATCAATTACTTTCTTTACTATTTACACTACTGTGAAATAAAGGACTACTCACACTATAGGAAAATAAAGGACTACTTACACTGCAGGAAAATAAAGCACTATTTACACTGCAGGAAAATGAAGGACTTTTACACACTGCAGGAAAATACAGGACTACTTACACATTACAGGAAAATAAAGCACTACTCACACTGCAGGAAAATGAAGGACTTTTACACACTGCAGGAAAATATAGAACTATACACACTACAGAGAAAATAAAGGACTACTCACACACTGCAGGAAAATAAAGGACTACTTACACACTGCAGGAAAAAAAGGACTACTCACACTGCAGGGAAATAAATGACTACTTTCACACTACAGGAAAACTGCAGGAAACTAAAGGACTATTTATACTGTAGGAAAATAAAGAACCACTTACACTGAGGAAAGTAAAGGACGTCTTACAATGCAGGAAACAAAAGGAATACAGACGCTGCATAGAAAAATCATTCTCTGTTTTTGGTCCGACATAGAACTCCCTTCCAGTGGCTTGACGACAAAGAGGCTGTCTGCTTACTGTCAAAATATCACCTCAAACACATCTCTTTCAGAAATGTCTCCCAAAATTCATGAATTATTGCGTGTGGATCTTATAGTCGTATTCCTCTGTGTGTGTGTGTGTGTGTGTGTGTGTGTGTGTGTGTGTGTGTGTGTGTGTGTGTGTGTGTGTGTGTGTGTGTGTGTGTGTGAGAGAGAGAAGAGAGAGAGAGAAAGAGAGAGAGAGAATGTGAGTGTGTGTATGTGTGCATGTGTGTGTATGTGTGTGAGTGTGTGTTGTGTGTGTGTGTGTGTGTGTTTGTGTTGTGTTGTGTTGTGTTGTGTGTGTGTGTGTGTGTGTGAGAGAGAGAGAGAGAGAGAGAGAGAAGATGTGAATGTGTGTATGTGTGTGAGTGTGTATGTGTGTGAGTGTGTGTATGTGTGTTTTGTGGTGTGTGTAAGCGTGCGTATGTGTGTGCGTATGTGCACGCATGTAGTATTAGTAGTAGTGGAAGTAGCGTGGTCGTAGTAGTAGTAGTGGTAATAGTAAATGCCACAGGAAAATAAAAGACCACTCACACTACATGCACTCTTTCCAGATTCATAGAAACAGATGTGACCGTTGTTGATATCGGCATTACGGATGCCATGATATTTTCTGGCACAATCAGTGTTACTGATTTTGACCATGTTCACCTTCTTCAGCGTGTTGGCATAGGCACCACCTGAATCACACAGAGACCATGATACTTTTGGGGCTGTGTGTTTAATTTAAAAACTAAAAGGGGAAACATCTTTATGATTGTAACGCTGCTTATAGAACAATTGCGTAATATTAATGATGATGATGATGGTGATGGTGATAGTGATGATGATGAATGACGACGACGATGATGATGATGATTGATGATGATGATGATGATGATGATACTAATAACAACAATAACAATAATTGTAACAATGATAGTAGTAGTAATGATATTAATGATAGTAATGATAATAGATAATGATAATAATAATAATGATAATAATAACTACAATCATAATAACAACAACAATAATAATAGTAGCAATTAATGATGCTATTGAAATTACTATAGCTGTTATTAAATACTCCTTCTGCAACTACTGCCATTAACACCCCACCACCACAATAATGTAACAACAACAACGGCAACAATAATAACAATAACCACTACTACAATAATAACAATAACCACTACTACTACTATTACTACTACTAATAGTAGTAGTAGTAGTAGTATTGTTGTTGTCACTGTTACTACTACCACACCACCACTACTACCACTACTACCACTACTACCACTAATAATAACATTAATAATAATAACAATAATAATAACAATAATACACACACCATCTAGTATACGAACAGTTTAATTTTCTCCTTCCCCCCCCCCCCACACTCCCACACACTCTCACACTGTACAAAGGGCAATTAATAATCAGCAGCAAAGTTTACTTTACATTCTGAATAAAGTGATGAAATCAAGGAAATGTGAACAGGAAACTTACTTTGCATTCCTAGTAATATATTGATGTCAAATTAGAGTGAACAGTAAAGCTAACCAGGGGCTTTTCCCGTCGCCAAACCGTCAATCGCCTTGCTTACTTCTTCAAGGCTTGGCTCAGCATCCAACTCCTCCATGACAGGCAAGTCCTCAATGGCATTCAGGGCTGCATCGGTGACAGAGTTCTGCGTGGAGTACAGCTCCAGGTAGTGCTCTACCCATCTCTCCATCTGCTTTGTTGAGTCTGTGATGCTCTCTCCTGCTTTTGACTTAAGAGGAGCTGACTTGGAGGCTGCTGGACCAGTTGCTTGTTTGATGCCAGCGTACATGCTGCCAGTGTTGCCTGAATCTGCTGACTGCTGAATACTTGAGCTTAACTGTAGCCAATAGTCGTTGGCGCATCGCCGAGCAGTTTGTTGGCCTTGCTGCAGGCAGCTCTGTAAGCATCACGAGTAGTTTGGATATTGTTGTTTTTATACGCAAGTAAAGCCTTGCGTTTCGCTTCCACCGCTGGTTCCATTTCCTGCCAGTTTGCCTCAAACCAGTCGGGATTCTTTCGTTCTTTTTTCCCAATATACTCAGGGCGGACTGATAGATTGTGTCCTTCACGTGATTTCACTTTTCCTCAGCGTTTTGGATCTCTGAGCCACTCTTGAGCGCTTCATTCAGGGTTTCTACAAACTCCCCGGCCTTGGACGGATCGGACGTGCGACAGGCATCTATCCTTGGGCGACCTTTCTTCTTTGAGTGGTGCAGTCTTGTGGGTAGAAGCTTGATCTTGCTGCGTACCAGGGTGTGGTCTGTGTCGCAATCAGCGCTGTGGAAACTCCTCGTGTTGAGGACGTTGTTAAGGTCCGACCTCCATGTTAAGACGAGGTGGAGCTGATGCCAGTGGTGGGATCTGGGGTGGTGCCATGACACCTTGTGCTTCGCTTTATTGTTGAAGAAGGTGTTGGTGATGGCCAGCTTGTGGTGAGAGCAAAGTTCCAGGAGTCATTTGATCGTTCTCATTTTGCTTCCCAACACCATGATGTCCAATGCTGGTTGGCCAGGCCTCAAAATCAGCACCTACGCGTGCGTTCAGGTCTCCCAATATGAAGAGACCTTCGTTGCTGGGAACTCCTCTGACAACAGCATCCTGGGCCTCATAGAGATGATCCTTGACGTCGGGTGAGGAGCTTAATGTAGGGGCATAGGCACAGATGAAGTTGACTGTGCCTGAACTGGTCATCATTTTTAGAGTGAGCAGTCTCTCCGTACCTCCCGTGGGGAGCTCTACGGTTGCTAGGAGGGTGTTCTTTACAGCGAAGCCCACACCATGAATACGTGGCTCCTCTGGGTGCTTCCCATGCTAGTAGAACGTGTAGTTCTTCTCACGCAGTGATCCGTCCCCAGGTAACCTTGTCTCCTGTAATGCAGCGATGTCGACGTTGAGTCGCTGAAGCTCTTTGTCTATCACGGCCGTCTTCCACGTGTCGTCTAACAGCTGTAGGTCGCTGTCAAAACCAGGACACATTGTCCTTACATTCCAGCTTGATATCAGAAGAGCTGGCATCTTCTTTTTCTTCTCTGTGTTGCCTGGTGCCTGGTATTTACAACCTGCCAGTCAAGTTTCCTCTAAGCTCCAAGCACCCATTGGAGCAAACAGGTTGTGGCGGGGTAACACCTTACTGACTGGGGACTGCCCAGCTTGAGGCGGGCGGTAGCTACCGAATGGAATGCGAAGATTCCTCCCACCGTCGAGAGTAACCCCTGGCGCCCGGCTCTACGCCAAAAAAGCCTAAGCTTAAAACCGGTAACCGCTACTCTCCGTGTTGTGTCGATGCTGTGTTACCAGCGAAGCTGGAGTGACCTCTCCCGTGCAGGCCTGGGCAAGTGAATATGGAGGACGAGCTGTTGCCCATGCAGCAGATCCCCCCTCTCCTCGCCACTAGTAGAATCCAAGGGATAGACAGAGACCTGTACGCCTGGTACCAGGGGCGACGCAGGAGTTGCCAGAACGAGATTGTAGACAACGATGAACTGCCTTAGGGACTCCGAGTCCGGATTTTTCCTCGAGATTTACTTCTGAAGCCTTTCCCTTGAATGGGTGTAGCCGTGAGGCAGTTGAGGTTTGAAGTCGGAGTTTTCCTTCTCTACGACAGGCTGCCTTCCCGGGCTGACGAGTCCCATCTACCCGATGCAGTGATAATATCACCTCCTCATGTGGTGAGGCGAGGTCCCGGGGTGTGGCGCTTGGAGCCAGCACGTGAGAGATTTAGAGGATGGATGAGGACCAGTATGCCCGTCCACCCTCCCTACCGGGTAGAGTGCAGCAGCCAGACACCAAAGGTACTACCTCTATCCAGAGCCCCCTACACCCTAAATAAACATAAGACAGTATAAAGTGATATCCTCATTGGAGATAAATTTACATTAATTCATTGTTGTGTTGTTTTCTTTCTCCGACTTTCCCAAGCAAAGGCGATAAATTTAGCGAGGGATTTTTGATATTTTTCATCTTCAGTCATGAGTATTCTGGTAATGACCCTTTGACTTGAAATGTTCTCATCAAAGATTATGCATTTTTGTCGTATACTTTCATACGACTTGCAAACAAACAAAAAAATGCATTTCATCTTCTGCCTCTGCATCACACATAGGACAAATAGCGTGTGCCGATGAATTTGAGTAAAACCATCTGTGTTGCATTTAGCCCTAGGGCTCTTAGTCTAAAATGAGCAAGATTGCTTCTGTGCCATTTATTTGTTACAGGCTTTATATATTTTTCGGTTTGAAATATACTTTTAAAGGAAAGGAACCAATCATATTTCTCAGATTCTTCCATTTGAGCGTGCCAGTTTTGTTTGTACGAATCAACTAGTCTATCCCTAAATTCTGAAATAAATCCTTGTTCATAACCAACTCCCTGGCACGTCCACACAATATCAAATCCATGTGTGGTTAACATTTTCTTAACGAAATATGCCCAGTTTTGTTTGCCCGAATCTAATTGATTCAGTAACATCTCATATGCCTGCTTGCACAATCTTGACATTGGGAGCTGGGTTAATTTCGTCCAGTATTTAATACACTTTATTTGAATTTTCAAAAACAAAGCATAACGGCCAGTTATCCATATAACATTTTATTAGATGAATGCAATGGTACCGAAAGGAAGTGTTTGATGGCAAATGTATGTACCTTTTCCATTTTATGATCGCTCGAAAATCCCCACATTTCTGAGCCATACATTAAGATTAGTTCAATCTGCGAGTCGAAAAGTTTCCAAAAAATCGAGAAGTCAGTTCAGTTCAATTTTCTTAAAGATCTTAAAATTTCCATTGTTCCTCTTTTCTCTTTTCTGCTGCTTTCCACCCATGCGCTTTGGAGACTCAGGTTTGTTGTAAAAATAATACCTAGATATTTTTGAGTTTGTTACTTTAACTATAGAGTCACCATAAACCATTTTTCTCGAGCCGAAAGATGTCCTCCCTTACGGAAAATCATCACATTCGTCTTTTCTAGGTTCACAGACAGTAACAACCTATCAGATTCATGTTTTAAAGCATTAAGTTGATTTTGTAACCCTATGACAGTGTCTGACAAAAGCACCACATCATCAGCAAATAGCAGTAAAAAAACTTCAACAGCACCAGACAATAGCTGTACACCATGTCTCTCTTTTTTAGCTATTTCTAACGCTAACTCATTAATGAAAAATGAAAATAGTATGGGGCTGAGGAGACATCCTTGTTTCACTCCTCGTGGACATTCGAAAACGTTGGAGTACATATCTTTGTCACGAACACATGCTAACACAGAATTATACATACTTTTAAGAGACATATATAATTTACCATTTACTCCATTCTTGCGCAGAATACCCCAAAGTAAAATTCTATTAACTGAGTCAAATGGTTTGCGAAAATCTACAAATGCTACGTATAGTTTAGTGTGATTAAGAAGGTATTTTTGGACTAAAGCATACAGTGTGAAAATGTGATCTATTGTACTGTATCCAGATCGAAATCTTGCTTGGACTTCTATCATTTTTTCTTACCTCTCTGCCCATTTCGTTAGTTGTTTATTTCGGTAGTTGTCTGGGTTGTTTACATCTCCTTTCTTATGTATGGGGACAATAATAGATTTGTCCCATTCTGTGGGGAAAATACCATTTTCAAATAACCGATTAAATAGAATGACTATAAAGTTTAACACTGAATCGCTGGCATGCTTTAACATTTCTCCCAGAATTTTGTCTGGTCCAGCACTTTTACCATTTTTCAGTCTTTTAATACTGTCGATTATCTCCCTTCTTGATATTGCATAATTAAATAATGGTTCTTCGTACTCATTTGTTTCCAGACTGCCATCATCTTCAATTTCTGCCCGGATCCAGAACTTTGAAATATTGTGTGAAAGTGTTCATGCCACTGATTAGGCTTATTTCGTTATAGATTATGGCTTTTCTATTAAGTGTTCTGATTGCCGACCAAAATAATTTTGAGTCTTTAATAGAGTCGTTGAGTTCATTTATTTTTGCTTCTTTCAAATTCACGTTTCTTTTGTCGTTTCAATTTTATATCAGAGAGATCTAGAGTTGTATGAAAGTTGTGGAATAATCAGCATAAACAGTGTTATTTTACATACGACAAAAGCAAACACAACCAAATATAGAGATGGATGTCCTCTGTTTCCAGTGCTTCCACCTCAGCTCCCAGAACGTGGCACTGGGTGAAGAAAGATCTCCCTACGCATGACAGCCCGCAGAACCAGCTGATCCCCAGAGGCCCTGCTCTTCAGGCTGTCTCCCCTTCAGATGTTTGCTGCGCATTTTGATGAAGACTGCATCGAGCAACTGGTCATCGAAAGCAACCGTTTTCGGTTGCAGGAAAGGAAGACAAGGATAAACCCAGTCGATGTTGAAGAAATGAGAATATTGATTGGGATTTCCTTTTACATGTCTATTGTGCAGCTCCCAAACCGTCACATGTATTGGTCTCCTAAAACGAGGCAAGCTCTTGTGGCAGATGCAATGTCTGTCAACAGATATGAAGACCTTCTGTCTATTCTGCATGTGAATGATAATGAGCTGGAAAAGAGGAAAGGGCAACCAGGCTATGATCGCTTGCACAAGGTGAGGCCACTCATCAACTTGCTTTCAGCCAGTTTTGAGAGATGTGCAGAGCCTGAAGCTTTCGTAGCAGTGGATAAGCAAATCATCCCCTTCAAAGGCCGGCATAGTTTGAAAGTGTACATACTCAAGAAACCCAAGAAGTGGGGGTACCAGGTCTGGGTCCAGGCAGGCAGGCAGGATATGTTCATCGGTTTTTCTTTGCTGGAGACAGCACAGTGCAAACTGATGCAAACACAACTGAAAACATAGGAAAGGCAGGAGAGGTGGTGATTCAGCTGACTGACAAACAACCAAAAGTTCGTTCGTTTTCTTTGATAATTGTTTTGCGTCTCCTGATCTTCTCATTGAGCTGAAGAAAAGGCAGCTCAAAGCTACTTGCACCATGAGGTCAAACCGAACCCGACAGTGTCCTCTCATGTGTCTGAAAGACATCAAAAAGAAGGGCAGAGGAGCCTATGATTTTCGGTTACTCGAAGATGAGGGCATCCCCATCTGTGAACAGTTTGACAACAAAATCGTTACTGTTGCTTCAAATGTCCATGGGGTGGAACCTACCCACCTGGTTCGTCGATATGACAGAACCAACAAACAATATGTCCACATCAACTGCCCTGCCTCGATCAAGCAGTACAACTCCAACATGGGAGAAGTTGACAAATGTGGCATGCTTCTGTCGCTCTACAGAAATGAGCAGAAAAGCAGGAAGTGGTACAGACGCATACTGTTCCATTTCTATGAACTGTGTGTGGTCAGCTCATGGGTCTTGTACAGGGCCCTCATGCAACATGCAGGAATCCCTCTGGCCTATTTCAAGCTGGAGTTGGCTCAAAGCCTTATCACCAGCAGAGTGGCCATTCCCTGCCAGGTCCTCAACACCCATCCAGAGAACCATGCACGGCTCTCTGTAAACATCGTGTGCTCAGATGTTCGGTATGACCGAGTTGATCATCTTCCTGCCAAAAAGAATCTGAAGAATGCACAAAGGTGGAAGAATGAAGGATGCACAAGGAAAACTTTGTTCATGTGCAGAAAATGCGAAGTTTTTCTTTGCATCACAGGAAAAGACTGACAGGACGACTGATTCCACATGTTTCACCAACAGTGAAGCTGCAGCACTTGTCAGGTTGCCTCAGGCATAGACTATCTGCTCAAAGACTGTCTACAGCACATTTCTTCTACCCTTTTCAATTCAAATAAACTGACTATTGAGGATTGAAAAACCGTGTTGAGGTGGTCACCTGTGTGTGTGTGTGTGTGTGTGTGTGTGTGTGTGTGTTGTGTGTGTGTGTGTGTGTGTGTGTGTGTGTGTGTGTGTGTGTGTGTGTGTGTTTTGTGTGTGTGTGTGTGAGTGAGTGAGTGCTTGCGTGTGTCTGTGCCAGTGTGTGTATTTGTGCATATGTTTGTGTATACATACTTGTGTGTGCGGATATGTGTGCATACAATTATTTGCGACAGTGTATGTCTGAACTTTTGCTACCATTTTTATTAGATTACCACATGTGTTCTTCAGCATGGACAGTAGTGCCGAGTCCATGATGTCCAATAGATTGGACAAACTGACCCCCCACTCGAGAGATATATGGACATGTTTTGTTTTGTTTTTCTATCATAATAAGCCCATATTCAAGCTGTATACAAATTGTCATCAATATATTAGACTCCTATCATATATGATGCATAAAGGGTTAAGTGCATTTTTTGGCTCTAGGGAAATGAAATATGCAGGAGCAATTTAAGGTAATTTATGCCCGATTTTATGTACGTTTTAGTGTCCATAGTTATGCTGAATTTTTTATTCAGGTTTGTTTTTTACATCCCCTGTGCAATAAATTTTTTCCTGTTGAAGCATTGTGTATATATTGAAATGGTAACAGCCCTGATATGGTTCTACGCAGTCGGCTGGGCTTTAAACAAAAATAACAATAACAATAAATATCCCACATACCACCATCCACCATCACAGCACAAATTGACACCGTCTGTCTCCCAAGTCTTTCTTACCTGCACATCGTGTCTCCAAGGTCTCTACAACACTACATCTAATCAACTGTTCACCTTCCATTTACCTATCATTGAAGAGTGGTAAGACGAGCAGAGAAATGTGCTTCTCTGTGTGTGTTCGTTCGTTCTTTGATTTAACGTCTATTCACTATAAGTGATATTAGACGGGAAAAAAAAATGAGGATGAGAGATGAGAGATGGGCGGGTTGGATTTGGGGCAGAGAGGAGACAGAGTTATAGATATAAGTAGGTGGGAAAATAGAAAAATGGAACAAGAACTTACCACTAACAATTAACATCAACAATGTGTATGGAAAATTTAACTCTAAAGTAGAAACTTCATAAACTTAAAGTAATGCATTAACAGGACTGTGAACCAACGATTCTGAAATTTTAACTGACAAAAACTGATCGGAAGTTACTTCTTTAAAATGAGTTTCAGAATAATTTTCTTGTGTGTGTGTGTGTGTGTGTGTGTGTGTGTGTGTGTGTGTGTGTGTGTGTGTGTGTGTGTGTGTGTGTGTGTGTGTGTGTGTGTGTGTGTTATGTGTGTGTGTGTGTGTGTGTCTGTGTGTGTCTGTGTCTCTGTGTGTCTGTGTCTGTGTCTGTGTGTCTGTGTGTCTGTGTGTTCTGTGTCTGTGTATCTGTGAGTGTGCCCACGTGTGTGTGTGCGCGCACAAGAAATACATTTGCAGTGTCACATGTCCGTATGTCACAGACAAGCCCTCACTGTGTGTCTGTCACGGACAGCAGATGGTCACATCGACACTTTTCAATGATGATGGTGATGATCATCATCATCAGGTGCCCTGCCGCATGGCATTGGCGACCATGGACTTCCATCCATCTCTATCTCTCGTTGCCCCTAGCATCTCCCCCACCCTCCTCATCCCCAGCCACTCTGCAAGTCCGTCCAGCATTCTCTCCCTGGGTCTACCTGGTGCTCTCTTTCCCTCCAGCTTTCCCGTTGTGACCAGGTGCTCCAAATCCCCCTTCCTCAATAAATGGCATATAAATGTTGCCTGTCTTTTCCTAATCTTCCTTATGAGTGATCTACTTGTGTCTGCCTCCATCAAGACTGTCTCGTTTGTGACAGTGATTTCTGCAACTCTCTCTGCTTTTCAATCCAGTTAAAAAAACAACACCTTTTCTCCCGACAGTGATTTCTGCAACTCTCTCTGCTTTTCAATCCAGTTAAAAAAACAACACCTTTTTTCTCGACAATGAATTCTGCAAAATCCTCTTTCCCTCATTTTGTGTAGGTCCTTTTTGTATATTGTCTGTAGTAGTCTGTGATTGCATGTGTGTGTGTCTAAGGTGTGAGTGTGCTAAGATCTGAAGTATCAAGAATTGGCTCCATACAAACGACTGTATTTATTTTCATTGTTATGCACACTGGAAAGAAAAAGTAGAGGCGTACCATAACGACTCACTGTCGGGGTGGAGAGCAACAAGCATATCACACAGAACTAAAAACTAAACAAGACAACAACAACAACTACAACAAAACAAACAAACAGAAAAAGCAAAAAAAACAACAACAAAAAACACCAGAAAAAAACAGCGAAGAAGTGTACCACAAGCTGTTTCAATACATGTGTAGACTCACCCGTCTGTGTGCAATAAGACCCCCCACCCCACCCCCCCCCCAAAAAAAAAAAGAAGGAAGAAAGAAAGGAAGGGACAAAGAACGAAACAAAAAACATCTAAAACAAATAAAAAACAAACAAACAAACAAACAAACAAACAAACAAACAAACAAACAAACTTGCCAAACCAAGCACATAACCGGATGGTTATCTTTTGAACATCACCAACATGGAAAAAGTCATCACAGCTCATCCAGAAACAAAGCAAATCTTCTTGACGACATCTTTACATGCATGGTGGACTGTGACTCACTGACTTGATATATCAAAAACAAAAACACGAATTGTTGGTATGGTCAGTAATGGTGTATGAGCAAAACACACACACACACACACACACACACACACACACACACACACACACACACACACACACACACACACACACACACACACACACACACACACACACAATACACATGTCTATATCTATATCTATATCTATGTATATCTATACACACATATATATATACATGTATATATATAAATATATAAAGATATGTATATATATATGTATTATATTATACACACACACGCATACGCACACGCACACACACACACACACACACACACACACACACACACACACACACACACACACACACACACACACACACACACACACACACACACTCACTCCCATGAAATGTCAAGTGTATTTGCGGCAAATAGTTCACACTGTTTCACTGTTTATTTTAGTGCAAAAAGCTACGTTCTTTTTTTCACCGAAAAATGTTACACAAGAAAACTTCTGAAACTCATTAAAAAAAATAACATCATATCAATCTTTGTTAGTTAAAATTTTAGGATCATTAGTTCCTGTTAATGCATTACTTTAACTTCATACAGTTTGTGTTCTAGTGTTAAAATTTCCCTTCACATTGTTGAAGTTAATTGTTAGTGTTAAGTTTTCGTTCCATTTTTCTATTCTCCCACCTACTTATGTCTTTTTACTCTATCTCCCCTCTGCCCAATCCAACCCTTCCCGTCCAACTATCGTTCTCCATTTCATTTTGTTTATTTGTTTTTTATCCTCTGCCCCCCCCCCCCCCCCCCCGCACCGTCCCTTGTCTAATATCACTTATAATGAAAAGACGTTAAATCAAAGAACGAACATGAAACGTATTTTTTATATCCATATAGCAGTCATTCATGTTGCAGAAATTGCTGCAATGCTACGCAGGAAAAAAACACAACAAAAACCAAGCAACACAAAGGAAAGAAAGACAATCATCAACACAAACCCAACACAAACAAACCACCAGCAACACAAGAAGAACCCCCAAAGAACATCAACTATTTAAAATAAAGACAGAATGAAATAAAGAATGGAGACAAGTCAGGACAAGACAGACTGTAGCATGTCCAGAGTGATGACTGTCATGTGTAAATAGTCCATCACACAGTGTGTTAACTGTCAGGACAAGACAGACTGTAGCATGTCCAGAGTGATGACTGTCATGTGTAAATAGTCCATCACACAGTGTGTTAACTGTCAGGACAAGACAGACTGTATGCAGTCCAGAGTGATGACTGTCATGTTGTGAATAGTCCATCACACAGTGTGTTAACTGTCAGGACAAGACAGACTGTAGCATGTCCAGAATGATGACTGTCATGTGTAAATAGTCCATCACACAGTGTGTTAACTGTCAGGACAAGACAGACTGTAGCATATCCAGAGTGATGACTGTCATGTATAAATAGTCCATCACACAGTGTGTTAACTGTCAAGCAAGTCAGCATGGGACTCCAGCCATTTTAACAGTTTTGCTTCGTATGATTTTCTCCGTTTTTCCGCCAAAATATTGAAGGTATACATGAAAGGATTAAGAGCTGAGTTCAAGGGGAGTACAAAGATGGCCAAGGCCACATTCACTTCTCCAGGGATGGGAACACCAGCTGTGGACAACATTCCACAAAGACCAATGGGAAACCAGCACATGAAGTCTGTCACAGCCACGCTGATCAACCGCCGTGCTATGGTCATGTCACGTGACACCCTAGTTGTGTCAGTTTTCAAGGCATTTTTCTGTACTGTCCAGTAGATAAAAGCTTGACCTGAAGAGATCAACAAAAACAGAACAAAATTAAGAATGACTAAAATACTAAAGGAATACATTCTTCCTTTGAAGTTTCGTCTTGTAACAGGCAGTGGAATGCAGATACCTGTCTGACTGTAAAACTCCCAGTGTGATGTCACTGGAAGTAAAGGCAGCATGGCAAGAACGCAACTAACCAGCCATGTCAGCAGACAAGCCACTGCTGCTGATTTCCTTTCAAATCGCAAAGAACTGAATGGAAAGCCAAGGACAATGAAGCGATCTAGAGTGATGAGCCAGATTATTAGAGCTGATACTTCACTAGACAAGAGAGACAGAAACCCTGCCACCTTACAGGTCACACTGTTCATCCAAGACTCATCGTAATGGAGATATATTCCACGGAACAGTTCATCAGCCACTCCAATGATAGCAATGTAGACACCCATCAGAAAATCAGCCATTGTCAGATTGGTGACAAACACACTGAAACCTCTTGAAGAAGTTTTCTTCCGCGCACACAAACGTACAACAAAAGAGAAAACGTTACCAGTCACTGACAGACAGCTGACCAGCCATAGAAATCCTCGATACATTCCAGATTGAAGTAAATCTTCGCATGATGAAATTTCGTCCTTTGGGGCATCACATGAAGTGACATCAAAATCAGAAGGGAGTATTGCTGTACAGCATAGTTTATAATTGTCGGATGAGATGAAATGTAGATGGGAAAGATCTTTGAATATGTCTGATGGAAACGTTTCTACTGGACTCCCATCCATATACAAAAGAGCTAAACGTGGAGTGGACTGGAAACCACTCCTAATAGTATGAACGTCAGACATGTTAAATTCAGTTTCTGCAATCGTGAAAACTCTGACAGGACTTTCGTGTCAAACACTGTCAGTGTAGTATGTGACAGATCTATCATAGTTAGTGCGGTTTGCACAGTGACAGATGAGGGATCAGCGTAGAGCGAAGTAAGAGGATTGTTGGACAATGACAGCATGTGTAGATTTTGTAAATCAACAAATGTACTGATGTTGACTTGCTGTAGCTTGTTGCCAGTGAGGTCAAGGACTTTCAGATTGAGTAAGTTCATGTTGGGCAGCTGGGTCAAAGAACAATCAGCAAAAATCAAATGAATAAGATAGGCATTATCAGTCACATCAGATAGATTCATACCAGAACCTGTGGCATCCAAAGAGCGAAGTTCAGGGAAGTGTGAGGCAAAGAAAGTATGAAAACAAAGAAAAGTAAGACCTTGACACAGACATTCCTCAGGACAGGTCACGTTACACGATAATTCATCATCATGCAGTGGGCAGTGAGGCCAGCCATCACACAGGTGGTCACCATGTAAACATGTTGTGGAAGCTCTGCATTTGAAGAATCCTGGACACATCACGTCTTCACATCCTTCTTCGTCCTCGTGATCGATACAGTCGTACATTCCATTGCATCGTGTGTAGACAGGCAAACAGTCGTTGTACATACCAGGACAACGATAATGGGTGTCAGGACAGGACTCATTGGACTTCATCGGGACTGAAATGAAAGCTCGGATATCATTGAAACTTATGAGAGCAGGCGATGGGAAAAGCGTGTGTTCAATGTTTTTAGGTTTGAACTGGTCACAGTTCATTTCATCCGATTTATCCAGACAGTGAACACCCGGTCACATACCTCACCATAAGACACACATTGACCATTACTGCAAGTAAACATGTTGACAACACAAGGAGGATGTTTACAGAAGGACTCGTCACTCTTTTCTGGACAATCATGAATGAAGTCACATACCAAGGTGTATGACACTGTAGTGACTTCATCTTCACATGTAAACAGAGGGGCCAAAGAGATATGCTGTTTTGTTTTGTTAAATAAACGAACGTCATAATTACAATGAGAAGGACGGCCACATGAACTGAATTTGTGTGAACCACACAAGAGAAAAGTGAGAGTCATATGACCGTCAGGACATGCTGTAAGAAACTGTTGCCATGTGTGGTGTATAAATGATGTGCTGGCCAATGATACAGTTTGTGATTGCTGAGGGTTGCCATGTATTGCCTTTGTACTGAATTCACATATCGTTCCAATATTTTCTAAATCGTCCTTTGAACATGCCTTTGGAATGACAATGGAATCAGGATAAATAACGATGCATGCTTTTTCTGTTATTTCTAACAAATTAGTTTTATCCATTGAAATAGAATGATAAAGAACAGTCCTGTCATGACTTATGATGTTGTTTCTATACATATTAGGCAGATGCATGTCACCAGTATACAAGCCAACGAAAACATCTTCCCAAAAAACAGAAGATCTTTTAATGAAACGTTCAACCACTGAATACCAGTCCTCCTCACATTTATTTATCCCCAATGTTCCCCCCACAGAATGACAGTATTTTACAGCTCGTTTATCAAATGGTACCTCAGCACTGTCAAATCTGTTCAGGACTTGGCTGCTGATTATTTTATAACAACGGTTACATAATGGCACACCACCCTGACACTCAGGACTGCTGAAGGGACAATGTTCTGATTCATCTTGTCCATCTTCACACTCTGACCTGAGGTTACAGTCCAGGTGGTCCTGAAAGCTAGAATAAAAATCCACAGAACAGTTGAACAAACCACTGGACAGCTTTTGTGGTGTTTTGCCGTCAGGATGAAATGAAAACAAAACTTGCAGAAATATTTCTCTGGAAAATAATCTTTTATAATCACAATAGTCCAGAATGTCCACAACAATCAGTCTAGCAGTTTTGTACACATGGACTTGATCTTTGGCAGCTTGTGGTTTATAATCATCATTGTCAGGAACGTGCACTTCAGCAGACTGACATAGATGTGGTTCAATGCTGATCATAACAACATTTCCTGTGGGCACAGCTATACGTGGTGTTGAGTTTTTGTGTTCGTAAACATATTCCTTTAGTGTTACATAACCTGATGATTGTGACGTCATCACACAGGTCGGGTGTAACCATGATTCACTAACTGGTTCCATGAGCCTGCCCTGAACCAACCTACCACTCAATGAACCAACCAACCACCTACCAACAACCCAACCAACCAACCACCCAACCAACCACCCAAGCACAACCATCTACCCACCCAACCAACCACCTACCCAGCTACCCACCCAACCAACCACCTACCCAACCACCCACCCAACCAGCCATCCAGCCATCCAGCCACCCATCCAGTCAAGCGATGGTACTGATTATCTG
>JAPXFY010004986.1:0-16247 GCA_030674185.1 Monoplex corrugatus | reverse complement strand
TAATTAACTCACTCACTCACTCACTAACAAACTTACAAAACGAACTAATACCAAATAAGTAAGTAAGAAGGTTCATGTATAACTAATACCAACTAAAAAACCCAACTAACAAACTAATTTAAACAACAAACCAATAACAAAAAACCCTAATAACAAACACCACTAACTACTTACCCAACAAACTAACTGACTAACTAACTACCAAACAACTATCTAGCAAACTAACTAACAAATTAACTAACTTTACTAACAACAAACGTACTAACTATCTAACAAATTAGCTTATTAATTAACTGACTAACTAACTAACCTCATTCACTCACTAACTCCCCTAACTAACTTACATAATGAACAACCAACACAAGTAGGTAAAAGGGTTTCTAACTAACTACTAACAAACAACCACTAACTAAAACGAACTAAGTAAACTAACTAACTAACTAACCAAACTTAAAAAATAAAATAAGTAAAATAATTAACAAAACTAAGTAATTTATATATAATCATTAACCAACTTATTAAAAACTCACCAACTAACTTAACTACGCTTTGAACTCTCTACCAACATAATCAGAAGTTCTAAGTAACTTACATACTAACTAACTAACTAAAAAACCCAAGTAACTAACTAATTAACGAAATGAAATAACTCCCTACGAATATAACGTAGTAACTAACCAATGGGTAAGTAACTACCTAACAAACTAACTGATAAGCACTAACTACTAACTAACAACTAAAAACAAACTGACTATCTAACTAACTAACTAACAAACAAATTAACTAATAAACTATCTAACAAATTAACTAACTTACTAACTAAGAAACTTACAACGAAGTAACTAACTAAATAACTAACTATGTAACTATACCAATTAATAACTAACTAACTAAATAACGAACTAAAAAAACTAAACTGAATAGAACTTAACTAACTGAACTAACTACCAATAGTAAATTATATCTAACTAACTAAACTAATAACTAACAAACCAACTAACCAAGTAAGCAATTCTTATTTAACTAATACCTAACTACTACTAACTAATAACTAACACTAACTAACTACCAAACCTAACTAACTAACAAACTAAGTAACCAACTAACTAATAACAATTATAACTAACTAACTAAGAATTAAACAAATAACTAACTAATATTCCCTAACTAACTAACTTACTAACTAACTAATTAACTTAATAACAGATGTAAATAATAACTAACTCACTAAGTCTTATTATAAACTAATAACTAACTTATTAACGAAATAAACTACATAGCCTACTAACGAACTAACCTAACTAACAAAATCCCTAAGTAAACTTACTACAACCACTAACAACTAAACTAAACAACTAACTAACTAACTATCACTAACTTAACTAATAAGAAGTCCAATTTAACTAATCTAATTACAAAGACTAACTAACTACAATAACTAACTAATAAAGAACTAACTAACTAACACCTAACTAACTAATGACTAAGAATAACTATTAACTAATACTAATTAACTAATGACTAACAACGTAACTACAACAACTACTAACTAAAACCTCACTAACTACTTACATAGAACTAAACTACCAACATAAGTAAGAAGGTTCATTATAACTAACTAACTAACAACTAACTAACTAACTAACTAACTAATAACAACTAACTATACTAACTAAATAACTAACTAACCAACTACAACACCCATCCAACTAACTAACTAACTAACTAACTAACTACGCTAACTAACTAACTAATTAACTAATAATAACTAACTAAACTACTAACTAACAACTAACTATCTAACTAATACTAACTAACTAACTGACTACAACTAACTAACTCACATCACTAACAAACTAACAACTTACATAACTAACTAACATAAAATAAATTACTAACTAACAACAACTAACTTAAATAACTAATAGTAAATAATTAAAACTCACTAATACTATTATATAAACTAATAACAACTTATTAACGAAAAACCACCAACTCCCTACTAACAGAATGAACTCTTACCAAAATTAAGTCAGAAGTCTCCTAATAACTTACTACATACTTAACTAACTACTACTAACTAAACAACTAACTAACAACTCATTCACTAAGTTAACTAACTAACTAACCAATAACTAACTAATTAACGAAATGAACCTAATACCTACAATATACGTAATAAATAAATAACTAATAACTAAATAACACTAACAAATAACTGACTAAGTATACTAATTAACTACGTAACTATCGAAATGAACTAATAACCTACTAATATAAGTAAGTTAGAAAGTAAGTAACTAACTAACTAATTAACTAACTAATTAACTAACTAACTAACTATCCAACTAACCAGCTAACCTACTAACTAACTCACTAACTAACTCATTAACTTACATAATGAACTAACTACCAACATAAGTAAGTAAGAAGGTTCATAACTAACTAACTAACTAAAAAACTAACTAACTAACCAACTTAATGGCTACTTAAGTAAATAATTAACTAAGTAACTTACTATATAACTAATTAAATAACTTATTAACTAACTAACTCACCAACTAAATTACTAACGCACTGAACTCTCTACCAACATAAGTCAGAAGTCTCCTAAGTAACTAACTAACTAACTAACTAACTAACTATCTAACTAACTAACTAACTATCTATCTAACTAGTTAACTAACTAACTAACTAACATAAAACTAACCAACTCACCAACCAAGTAACTAACTAACTAACGAAATGAACTAATTACCTACGAATATACGTAAGTAACTAACTAATTAACTAACTACCTAACCAACTAACTAACTAACTAACTAACTAACCAAAAAACCAACTAACTAACTAACTAACTAACTAAACTAAATAACCCAATAACTAACTAACGAAATGATCTAACTACCTACGAATATACGTAAGTAACAAAACTAACTTACTAATTAATTAACTACCTAACTACCTAACTGACTAAGTAAGTAACTAACTAACTAATTTAACTAACTAACTATCTAACTATCCAACTTTCTAACTAATTAACTAACTAACTAACTCACTAAGTAACTAAGTAACTGACTAACTAACGTAATGAAGTAACTACCAACATAAGTACATGAAAGTAAGAAGTTTCTTATTTAACTATCTAACTAACTTACTAAACTAATTAACTAACTACCTAACTAACTAACTAATTGACTAAGTAACTAACTAAATAATTAACTAACAAAAACTACCTAACTAACTAAGTCACTAAGTAACTAACTACCAAATCTTACTAACCAACTAACTAAATAAGTAAATAATCAACTAACTAACTTAACTAAGTTACTTACTAAATAACTAAGTAGCTTACTAACTAATTAACTAACTAAATAACTGTAATACATATCAACATAAGTAAGAAGTCTCCTAACTGGGTAACTTACTTACTAACTTACTAACTAACTAAGTAATAACTAACTAACTAAAACAACCAACCAACCAACCATCCAAACAAGCAACTAACTAACTAACGTAATGAACTAACTACCAACATAAGTAAGTCAGAGGCTTCCCATTTAACTATCGAACTAGCAAATAATACTTAATACTAACTAACTAACTAAGTATACTAACTAACTAACTAACTAAGAACTAACAACCTAATTAATAATTAATACTAATTAATTAATTAATTAACTAACGTAATGAACTAACTACCAACATAAGTAGGTAAGAAGTTTCTTATTTAACTAACTAACTAACTGACTGACTAACTAACTAACTAACTAATTTACCTACCTACTAACTAAACAACTAACTAACTAACTAACCAACTAACTAAAAAGTAATAATTAACTAACTAAGTAAAATCACTTAAATAAACTAACTAAATATCTAACTAACTAACTACTAACTAACAACTAAAAAAAAAAAAAAAAAAAAAAAAAAAAAAAAAAAAAAAAAAAAAAAAAAAAAAAAAAAAAAAAAAAAAAAAAAAAAAAAAAAAAAAAAAAAAAAAAAAAAAAAAAAAAAAAAAACCCCCCCCCCCCCCCCCCCCCCCCCCCCCCCCCCCCCCCCCCCCCCCCCCCCCCCCCCCCCTACATTTAATTATCTAACGTAATTAACTAACTGACTGACTAACTAACTGACTAACTAAACAAATAACTAAGAAACTAACGACTAACAACTAACGAACTAACGAAATAACTAAGTAACTAATAGTAACTAACTAAATAAGTAACTAACTAACTAAATAACGAACTAAACAAATTAACGAACTAACGAAATAACTAACTAACTAATAACTACTAACTATCGAATGAACTAATAACCTACTAATATAGTAAGTTAGAAAGTAAGTAACTAACTAACTAATTAACTAACTAATTAACTAACTAACTAACTATCCAACTAACCACTAACCACTAACTAACTCACTAACTAACTCATAACTTACATAATGAACTAACTACCAACAATAAGTAAGAAGTTCATAACTAACTAACTAAACTAAAAACTAACTAACTAACCATACTTAATGGCTATTTAAGTAAATAATTAACTAAGTAACTTACTATATAACTAATTAAATAACTTATTAACTAACTAACTCACCAACTAAATTACTAACGCACTGAACTCTCTACCAACATAAGTCAGAAGTCTCCTAAGTAACTAACTAACTAACTAACTAACTAACTACTAACTAACTAACTAACTAACTATCTAACTAGTAATAACTAACTAACTAACTAACTAACTAACCAACTCACCAACCAAGTAACTAACTAACTAACGAAATGAACTAATTACCTACGAATTACGTAATAACTAACTAATAACTAACTACCTACCAACTAACTAACTAACTAAACTAACTAACTAACTAACTAACTACCCAAAAAAACTAACTAACTAACTAACTAAATAACCAATAACTAACTACAAATGATCTAACTACCTACAATATACGTAAGTAACTAACTACTTACTAATTAATTAACTACCTTAACACTAACTGACTAAGTAAGTAACTAACTAACTAACTAACAAAACTAACTAACTAACTATCTAACTATCCAACTTTCTAACTAATTAACTAACTAACTAACTCACTAAGTAACTAAGTACTGACTAACTAACGTAATGAAGTAACTACCAACATAGTACATGAAAGTAAAAAAGTTTTTTATTTAACTATCTAACTAACACTAACAATTAACTAACTACTAACTAACTAACTAATTGACTAAGTAACTAACAAAATAATTAACTAACGAAAACTACCTAACTAACTAAGTCACTAAGTAACTAACTACCTATCTTACTAACCAACTAACTAAATAAGTAAAATAATCAACTAACTAACTTAATAAGTTACTTACAAAATAACTAAGTGCTACTAACAAATTAACTAACTAAATAACTGTAATGCATATCAACATAAGTAAGAAGTCTCCTAACTAGGTAACTTACTACTAACTTACTAACTAACAATAATTAACTAACTAACAAAACAACCAACAACCAACCATCCAAACAGCACTAACTAATTTAACGTAATGAACTAACTACCAACATAAGTAAGTCAGAGGCTTCCCATTTAACTATCGAACTAGCTAACTAATTGACTAACTAAGTAACTAACTAACTAACTAAGCAACTAACTAACTAACTTATAACTAATTAACTAATTAATTAACTATACGTAATGAACTACTAACTACCAACATAAGTAGGTAAGAAGTTTCTTATTTAACTAACTAACTAACTGACTGACTAACTAACTAACTAACTAATTTACCTACCTACTAAACTAAACAACTAACTAACTAACTAACCAACTAACTAAATAAGTAAATAATTAACTAACTAAGTAATACTTATAATAACTAACTAAATAGTTCACTAACTAACTAACTAACTAACTAACTAACTAACGAACTGAAATACATACCAACATAAGTAAGAAGTCTCCTAACTAAACTAACTTACTTACTAACTAACTAAATAAAATAACTAACTAACTAACTAACTAACTAACTAACTAAACAACCAACCAACCAAGCAACTAACTAACTAACGTAATGAACTAACTACCAACATAAGTAACTAAGAAGCTTCCCATTTAACTATCGAACTAGCTAACTAACAGAACTAACTAACTAACTAACTAACTAACGAACGAACTAACTAAATAACTGACTCACTGAATAACTAACTAACTAACTAATTAACTAAACTAACTAACTAACTAACTAAAACACGAACTAACAAACTAAGGAACTAAAGAAGTAACTTACTAAATAAATAAATAACTGACTAAGTAAGTAAGTAAGTAAGTAAACAACTAACTCACTAACTAACTCACTAACTAACTTACATAATGAACTAACTACCAACATAAGTAAGTAAGAAGGTTCATAACTAATACTAACTAACTAACTAACAAACAAACTAACTAACCAACTAACTAACGAATGAACTAACGAACTAACAAACTAACGAACTAACTAACCTAACTAACTAACTTACTAACTAACCAACAAACTTAATAACTAAATAAGTAAAAAATTAACTAACTAACTAACTAAGTACTTATTACATAACTAATTAACTAACTTATTAACGAAATAACTCACCAACTACATTACTAACGAACTAAACTCTCTACCAACATAAGTCAGAAGTCTCCTAAGTAACTTACTTACTAACTAACTTACTAACTAACTAACTAAACAACTAACTCACTCACTCACTCACTAACTAACTAACTAACTAACTAACTAACCAAGTAACTAACTAACGAAATGAACTAACTACCTACGAATATACGTAAGTAACTAACTAACAAACTATTTAACTAACTACTTAACTAACTAACTGACTAAGTAACTAATTAACTAACGAACTAACTAACTGACTAACCAACCAGCTAACTAACTAACTAACTAACTAACTCACTCACTCACTCACTCACTAACTAACTTACATAACGAACTAACTACCAACATAAGTAAGTAAGAAGGTTCATGTATAACTAACTACCTAACTAACAAACCAACTAACAAACTAACTTAACAACAAACCAACTAACAAACTAACCTAATAACAAACTAACCAACTAACTACTTACCCAACCAACTAACTGACTAACTAACTATCTAACTAACTATCTAGCAAACTAACTAACAAATTAACTAACGTACTAACTAACTAACGTTCTAACTAACGTACTAACTATCTAACTAATTAGCTTATTAATTAACTGACTAACTAACTAACTCATTCACTCACTAACTCACTAACTAACTTACATAATGAACAACCAACACAAGTAGGTAAGAAGGTTCATAACTAACTAACTAAAAACTAGCCAACTAACTAACTAACTAATTAACGAACTAACGAACTAACGAACTAAGTAACTAACTAACTAACCAACTTAATAACTAAATAAGTAAATAATTAACTAACTAAGTAATTTACTATATAACTCATTAACCAACTTATTAACAAACTCACCAACTAACTTACTAACGCATTGAACTCTCTACCAACATAAGTCAGAAGTCTCCTAAGTAACTTACATACTAACTAACTAACTATCTAACTAACTAACCAACCAAGTAAGTAACTAATTAACGAAATGAACTAATTGCCTACGAATATACGTAAGTAAGTAACTAATTAACTAACTACCTAACCAACTAACTAACTAACTAACTACCCAAAAAGCTAACTAACTAACTAACTAAATAACCCAGTAAATAACTAAGGAAATGACTAACTACCTACGAATATACGTAAGTAAGTAACTAACTTATTAATTAACTAACTACCTAACTAACTAACTAACTGACTAAGTAACTAACTAACTAACTAACTATCTAACTATCCAACTTACTAACTAACTAATTAACTCACTCACTCACTCACTAACTCACTAACTAACTTACATAATGAACTAACTACCAAAATAAGTAAGTAAGAAGGTTCATAAGTAACTAACTAACTAACAAACTAACCAACTAACTAATTAACTAACTAATAAACTAACTAACTAAACAACCAACCAACCAAACAACCAACCAAGCAATTAACTAAGGTAATGAACTAACTGCCACAATAAGTAAGTCGGAAACTTCCCATTTAATTATCTAACTAGCTAACTAACTGACTGACTGACTAACTAACTAACTGACTAACTAACTAAATAACGAACTAACAAACGAACTAACGAAGATACTAACTAACTAACTAACTAACTAAGAACTAACTAACTAGCTTACTAACTATCTACCTAACTAACTAACAAACTAACTAAATAACGAACTAACAAATGAAAGAACTAACGAAATAACTAACTAACTAACTAACTAATTAACTAAGTTACTATCGAAATGTACTAACTACCTACTAATATAAGTAAGTAAGAAACTAACTAACTAATTAACTAACTACCTAATTATATAACTAACTACCTAACTAACTATCTAACTAACTATCCAACTAACCAGCTAACTAACTAACTAAACTCACTAACTAACTCATTAACGTACATAATGAACTAACAACCAACATAAGTAAGTAAGAAGGTTCATAACTAACTATCTAACGAACTAACGATCTAACGAACTAACGATCTAACGAACTAACGAACTAACTAACCAACTAACTTAATAACTACTTAAGTAAATAATTAACTAACTAAGTAACTTGCTATATAACTAATTAACTAACTTATTAACTAACTAACTCACCAACTAACTTACTAACGCACTGAACTCTCTACCAACATAAGTCAGAAGTCTCCTAAGTAACCAACTAACTAACCAACTAACTAACTAACTAACTAACTAACTAACTAACTAACTAACTAACTCTAAACTAACTAACTAACTAACTAACTAACTAACTAACAACTAACCTAACTAACTAACTAATGAAATGAACTAATTACCTACGAATATACGCAAGTAACTAACTAATGAACTAACTACCTAACCAACCAACTAACTACACAAAAAACTAACTAACTAACTAACTAAATAAATAAATAACCCAGTAAATAACTAACTAACGAAATGATCTAACTACTAAGAATATATGTAAGTAAGTAACTAACTTACTAATTAATTAACTAGCTAACTAACTAACTGACTAAGTAACTAACTGACTAACTAACTAACTGTCTATCTATCCACTAACTAACTAACTAACTAACGAACTAAGCAACTAACTAACTAATTAACTAACTAACTAACTAATTAATTAATAACTAACTAACAACGTAATGAACTAACTACCAACATAAGTAGGTAAGAAGTTTCTTATTTAACTAACTAACTAACTAACTAACTGACTAACTAACTAACTAAACTACCTACCTAAATAACTAGCTAAGTAACCAACTAACTAAATAAGAAATTATTAACTAACTAACTAAGTAACTTACTAAATAACTAACTAAGTAGTTTACTAACTAACTAACTAACTAACTAACTAACTAACCAACGAGCTGAAATACACACCAACATAAGTAAGAAGTCTCCTAACTAACTAACTTACTTATTAACTAACTAAATAGATAACTAACTAATTAAACTAAACTAACTAACTAACTAAACAACCAACCAACCAAGCAACTAACTAACTAACGTAATGAACTAACTACCAACATAAGTAGTAAGAAGCTTCCCATTTAACGATCAAACTAGCTAACTAACTGACTAACTAACTAACTAATTAACTAACTAACTAACGAAAGATAACTAAAATAACTAACTCACTGATAACTAACTAACCAATTAACCAATAATAACTAACTAACTAAACTAACTAACTAACTAACTAACTAACTAACCAATAACTAACTACAACTAACAACTAACTAACTAACTAACTAACTAACTATAACAACTAACTTAACAACGAACTAACAACTAACGAACTAACTAACTAACCTAACTAACCTAACGAACTAACTTACTAACTAACCAACTAACTTAATAACTAGATAAGTAAATAATTAACTAACTCACTAAGTACTCATTAACTAACTTATTAACGAAATAACTCACCAACTCCCTTACTAACGAACTGAACTCTCTACCAACATAAGTACGAAGTCTCCTAAGTAGCTTACATTACTACTAACTTACTAACTAACTAACTAAACAACTAACTAACAACTCACTCAACTACATAACTAACTAACTAAAACTAAACTAACTAACTAATTAACGAAATGACCTAACTACCTACGAATATACGTAAGTAAAGTAATAACTAATTAACTAATTACCTAACTAACTAACTGACTAAGTAACTAATTAACTAACTACTAACAACCAGCTAAGTCACTAACTAACTAACTAACAACTACAACTAACTTACATAACGAACTAACTACCAACATAAGTAAGTAAGAAGGTTCATGATAACTAACTAACTACCTAACTAACTAACTAACTTAATAAAACTAACTAACTAGCTAACTAATAACAAACTAACCAACTAACAAACCACCCAACAACTAACGATAACTAACTAACTAACTAGCTAACTAACTAACTAACTAATTAACTAACGTAATAACTAACTAACGTACTGACTACTAACTAATTAGCTAACTAACTAACTGACTAACTAACTAACTCAACTCACTCACTCACTAAACTCACTAACTACCTTACTAATGAACTAACTACCAACATAAGTAAGTAAGAAGGTTCATATCTAACTATTAACTAACTGACTAACTAACTAAACTAACTAACTAACTGACTAACTAAACAAATAACTAAGAAACTAACAACTAACAACTAACGAACTAACGAAATAACTAACTAACTAACTAACTAACTAACTAATAACTAACTAACTAATAAGTAACTAACTAACTAAATAACGAACTAACAAATTAACGAACTAAAAAACTAACTAACTAACTAACTAACTAACTAACTAACTAACTAACTAAATAACCCAATAAATAACTAACGAAATGATCTAACTACCTACGAATATACGTAAGTAACTAACTAACTTACTAATTAATTAACTACCTAACTACCTAACTGACTAAGTAACTAACTAACTTACTATCTAACTATCCACTTACTAACTAATTAACTAACTAACTAACTCACTAAGTAACTAAGTAACTGACTAACTAACGTAATGAAGTAACTACCAACATAAGTACATGAAAGTAAGAAGTTTCTTATTTAACTATCTAACTAACTTACTAACTAATTAACTAGCTACCTAACTAACTAACTAACTGACTAAGTAACTAACTAACTAACTAACTAACTAAACAACCAACCAACAAACCAACCAACCAACCAACCAACCAACCAAGCAACTAACTAACTAACATAATGAACTACCAACATAAGTAAGTCAGAAGCTTCCCATTTAACTAGTTAACTAGCTAACTAACTGACTAACTAACTAACCACTCACTCACTAACTAACTTACATAATGAACTAACTACCAACATAAGTAAGTAAGAAGGTTCATAACTAACTAACTAACTAACTAACTAACTAAACAAACTAACCAACTAACTAACTTACTAACTAACTAACTAATTAAGTAACTACCTACCTAACTAACTAACTGACTAAGCAAAATAACTAACTAATTAACTAAATAAATAACTAACCATCTAACTAACTAACAAATTAACTAACTAACTAACTAACTAACTAATTACTAACTTACTAACTAAATAACTTACTAACTAACTAACTAACTAACCAAATAACTAACTAACTAACAAAAAAAACAACCAATCATCCAACCAAGCAACAAACTAACTAACGTAATGAACTAACTACGGAACTAACTAACTGACTAAGTAACTAACTAACTAACTAACTAACTAACTAATTAACATAAGTAAGTCAGAAGCTTCCCATTTAACTATCGAACTAGCAAACTGACTGATTAATTAACTAACAAACTAATTAACTACTAACTATCAAACTAACTAAATAACCAACTCAATAACTAACTAACAAACTAACTTACTAACTAAATAACTAACTAACTAAAACTAACTAACTAACTAACTAACTAACTAACTAACAACAACGAACGAACGAACGTAATGAATTAATACCAACATAAGAAAAGTAAAAAGTTTCTTATTTAACTAACTAACTAACTAATTAAATAACTAACTAACTAAATAACTGAATAACTAAATAACTGACTAACTAACTAAACTAACTAACTAAACTACCTAACTAACTAACTAAATAACTAATGACTAACTAACCAACTAACTAAATAAGTAAATAATTAACTAACTAACTAACTTACTAAATAACTAACAAAATAGCTTCTAACTAAATAAATAACTAATTAACGAACTGAAATACATACCAAATAAGTAAGAAGTCTCCTAACTAACTAACTTGCTTACTAATTAATAAACTAATTAAACTAACTAACATCTAAACAACCAACCAACCAAGCAACTAACTAACGTAATGAACTAACTACCAACATAAGTAAGTCAGAAGCTTCTCATTTAACTATCTAACTAGCTAACTAACTGACTGACTAACAATCTAACTACTAAACTACCTACCTACCTACCTAACTAAACAACCTAACTAATAACAACTGACTAAATAAGTAAATAATTACTAACTAACTACTAAGTAACTTGCTAAAAAAACTAAGTAGCTTACTATCTAACTAACTAACTAACTAACTAACTAACTAACCAACGAACTGAAATCATACGAAAATAAGTAAGAAGTCTCCTTAGTCGTCGTCGGCCTCTTTACATCTCAGGAGATGATAGTGTGCACCAGGAGGCGTTGTGGTCATGACGTGCACTTTCTGCTGTGGCCTGTGCAGGCCGATTCTTGAGTGGCAATCTCTGTCACATCTGCCACATACAAATTGAGTCACTATTGTCTGGTTTCTGGAACGTTGCTTGCGAAGAGCCCTTTTCTCATCTGCGCTTTGCGCTCCTCCTCCTCTCCGCATTCACAACGCCTTGCTGAACGGCTGTCCGCCACGCTGCCCTGTCTTCCGCCAGAGTCTCCCAAGAGCCTGGTCAATCCCTGAGCTTCTAAGGTCCCTTTTGCATGCGTCTACAAAGCGTAGCTGTGGGCGTCCTGGAGTTCGCTTCCCATTTGCCAGTTCGCCGTATGTAAGTCTTTAGGTATGCGTCCATCCTTCCCTTCGACGCACATGGCCAAGCCAGCATAGTCGGCGTTGGCTTAGAAGGACAAAAATGGTCTGTAGACCCGCACGACGGAGGACCTCTGTGTTGGTCACCTTGTCTTGCCATTGGATGTCGAGGATGCGTCGCAAGCAGCGGAGATGGAAAATGTTGACCTCTTTTCTGGCTGGCAATGTGGTCCAGGCTTTACTTGAGTAGAGTAGTGTGCTCAACACACATGCTCTGTAACACCTGCATTTTGGTGTTCACAGTGAGACTGCTGTTGGACCAGACCCGCTTGTTCATGTTTAGCCTACAGATGAGGCCTTCGCAATTCTGGCGCCGATTTCAGCATCCAGAGAGAGGTGTCACTTATGGTGGATCCCAAGTACTGAATTGGTGGACAGTATTGAGGTCGTAGTCTCCATGTGTTGAGATGATGGTTCTTCACAGCCTTGGCCTAAGATCTCAGTTTTCTCAAGCTGATTGTGAGATCAAACTCTCTGCAAGCGTGGGCGAAGCGATCAATGAGCCTCTGGAGATCTTGTTCACTGTGGGAAGCCAGCGCAACATCATCTGCGAAGAGAGCTTCTCTGATAGTCTTCTTTTCCACCTTGGTTTTGGAACGAAGCCTGGCAATGTTGTAGATTTTCCATCGGTCCTTTTATGAAGATTACCCCTTTTCAGTCTGAGAAGGCAAGGTCAGCAACATCGAGAAGAAATCCCAAAAGATTGGGGCCAAAAACATCCCTTTTCACTCCGCTGTGATTTTAAAAGGTTGAAGTGGCACCATTATAGACACAGGTTGCAATATCCCGTGAAAAGAGTCGATGACAACGATATCTTGGGGGCAGCCGATTTTTTCAAAAGTTTGAAAAGACCACTCCGATGACCGGTTTTGAACGCTTTTCGTGAGATCAATGAAGGCGAGGCAAAGGGGCATGTGCTGCTCGCGGCACTTTTTCTGTAGTTGCCGGCAGAGAAGATCTGTCGAAGGTCGATCTTAGCCCAAAAAACCGCCCGGGACTCAGGGTAGATGCGAGCTGCCAGCCCCTTTTTGACGGGTTAGAGACCTTTTGGGGAATTTCTTTCCCCCAAAAAATGAAAGGGGAGAGATTTCCCCCGATAATTATTACAGTGAAATTTTCCCCCCCCTTTTCCCTTGTGTTAGTGGGGCGGTAAAATGTAGGGTTTGGGCATTCCTTGAAAAAATTAAAATTTTTGGGCCAAAAATTTTTTGTTTGTATTAATTCTATTAGTGAAGGGAAGCAAGCTTGTTTTTAAATTTAGGGGGTTTAAAAAAGGGGACATTTTTTGTGAAAACCCGATTTGTTCTTTTTTTAATATATTTCAAAAAACCCAAAATTTTCCCCTTTTTTTTTGGAAATTTAAATAAAGTTTTTTAAAAAACCGTAATTTCCCCCTTTTATTGTGTGTTTTTTTGCCCCGAAAAAAAACCAAATTGAAAAATTTCCCCTTTAAACCAATATAAGTTTAAAATTTTTTCCCTTTTATGTTCTGTTAAAATAGTTTGGGTTAAAAAGGACTTGGGAAAAGAAAGGAGGTGAATGGGTTTTTGGGGTTTTTTTGCTTTGTTTTTTGCTTTTTATAGAAAGGGTGCCAAATAGGGGAAAAAAAGGGTGGGAAAACCATGAAAAAACCCGGTTTTTTCCCCTTTTTTTTTAAAAAATAAATTTTTCCCTTTAAAAATTTTTTGGGAAAACCTAAATTTAGGCAAAACCCAAAAAAAAAAACTGTTTGTCCCAGGGGGTTTGGGGGGGGGCAGCCCCAAAAAAATTGAAATTTTAAAATAAACCAAATTGTAAATATGAATTTTAAAAATTTTTAAAGTTTTTTTGGTAGCTAGGTAGGTAAAAAAGACTTTGGGGGCCCCAAAAAAGGAGTACTGGGTTTTAAAAGTTTTTTGTGTTTTTTATTTCTTTTTACGGTGAATTTGGGTTTGGGGGAATTTTGTTTTTAATTGAAATTTTAAAATTTCCCGGGGGTACCACAAAAACCTCAAAAAGTTATGTTTTTGAAAAAACAAAAAACGAAAAAAACCCCAATTTTTTTTAAAAAAATTTTCCCTTTAACAAACCCCGAAAAATTTTTTTTAATTTTTGGGGTTTTGGGGGGTTCTAACCCAAATAAAAAAAAACCCAACAAATAACTAACTAACTAAATGACCAAGCCAAAACCCCCCTACCCCAAAACAAAAACCAAACCCCCCAAAAAAAACCCCCAAAACCCCCCAAAAACCCTTAAAAACCCCCTTTGTAAAAATTTAAAAAACATACATTAAAAAAAAATTTTTAAAAAACACCAACTAAATTTTTTAAAAACCTTAAAAAACCCCAAAAAAACAGGGCCCAAAAAAACTTTCTATAAACCCCCTAACCCCAATAGCTAAAAAAACTAACCCAAACAATAAAAAAATAACCCCCCCCAAACCCCCCAATAAAAAAACTTTTTACAATATTTGTAAGAATAAAAAAAAAACAAAAACCCCAAAAAATAAAAGACAAACTAAAAACCAGTTTAAAAAAATACCCCCAAAATTAAAAATTTAAAAACTAATAATAAATAACCCAAAAAACAATAACCCCTAACTACTTCTAACATCAACCCTTTCAAAAATAAAAATAAAAAACTCACTACTCAAATCCAAACATCAAAAAAAAAAAACAACCCAAAAAAAGAAGTGAAAAGGGTTTTTTAAAACAACTAACAAAAACCAAAAAACTAAAAAAAATTTTTTAAATAACAAACTAAAAAACCAAAAAAACCCCAAACCCCGCAAAAAACTAAAAAAATAAAAAAATGAATAAAACCCCAAAAAAAATAAGGGAAATTCCCATTTAATTAAAAAAAAAATGATTGATAAACTAACAAAAAAACTAAAAAACTAAAAAAAACTAACCTAACCCAAAAAAAATAATAACTAAAGAGAAAAACCCCCCAAAAAAAGCCCCCCCAAAAAAAAACCCCAAAAATAACCCCAAAAAAACCCCTAACAAATAACTAAGTAATTAAAATAAAGCCCAAAACCCAAATTTAATAAAAAACGGA
>JAPXFY010004985.1:0-16250 GCA_030674185.1 Monoplex corrugatus | reverse complement strand
TTGGGGGAAAGTCTGTGGAAAAAAAGGGGTTTGTGTCCTGGTTGTGTACACTGTGCTGGCCAAAAAATATGGCGGGGAGATACATACAAGGTTGTTTGCCGGCGGTGTGATTCTTCCTGGCCTTACTGTTTGTTTAATTAACTCTTTTCGCCTGTGGGGATGCCGGGGGCTCTTCCAGTAAAAATGTATTTCCACTGTTGGGCATTCTGTGCAGGAAACTTCCTCTTTCTGTCACTCTCTTTGTTTCTGCTTTTTCCCTTTGCTTTCTGTCATTTCTTCCTATCACTTTCTGCCTTGCGGGCCCATTCACGTGTACGTGTTCGATAAAGTTTACATACTTTCTCTTAGGATTGATAACTGGGAACATACAGGGGGGGGGGGGGGGGCAAAAGTAGGTATACATTTAAGGAAAAAAAAAACACGTACAATACTCATTGCATTTGTTATACAAACAAATGAATATTGCATATAATGTAATAACAAGCACAGCCTTAACCCTTCAGATATCAAACTGCTTGCCGTCGGTTTCACACATCCTCTAATCGACAGCGGAACTAAGCTTAAAAAAATGATGTGATGCTTACTGAAATATACCTACTTTTGCCCCCCCCCTGTATATTGAGTGTATTTTTTGTCTATCGAAATGAGATATGCGGGGAAACGATTTTGGGTAATTTCATTCCGTTTTTTAGTATTTTTGAGTGTCCTTAGTTATGTTTAAGTATGTATTCAGGTATGTTTTTTTAATCCCGTGTGTGATAAATTGGACGAAGTGGTCAAAAGAGGAGCTTCTTCTTGTTTTATGTGCGCGAATGCATTGATATGTGTACTTAATTTTCTTTGCTTTTTTCCCCCTTGTTGAAGCATTGTGCATGTTTTGAACTGGTTATAGCCCTGATATGGTCTGCACAGTCGGCTAGGTTTTAAAAACAAAATACAGCAACAGTAATTAACTCTTTGATCCGCACCTGCAGAAAGCGGGTGGACAGGGGCGGCAGTCTGAGGGTGAAAACCTTAGTTGCACAAGGTATGTAGAGAACTGTTTTTTTTGTTTTTTTTCTGTCTGTTTAGTTGGTTGGATGGTTGGGGTTTTTTGTTTTGTTTTGTTTTGTGTGTGTTTTGTTTCTTTGTTTCGTTGTTTTTTTTTGTGTGTGTAGTCTTTTTTGTGATATTGCGCATGTCCTTCTTCGTTGGTCTTTTTTCTGTCTTTCTGTCTGTTTCTTTCTGTTTTCTTTTTGTTTTTGTTTTGTTTTGTTTTTGTTTTATAAGGGTTTTAATTATTTTCATAATACATTTTCTATTTTCTCTTCAGAATATATGTTTGTTAAAATATCTTAAAACAAGATCAGTGTGCAATATCAATGCACAGTTTCTGTTTATTTCCTCTGTTAAACATATCTTAAAAAAAGATCAGTTGTGCAATATCTATGCACAGTTCTGATATTTCCTCTCTTGTCTCTGTGTCTCTCCTCTCTCTCTCTGTCTCTGTCTTCTCTCTCTCTCTGTCTCTCTCTCTCAGTCTCTCTCTCCCTTTTCTACTTTGTCTTTTTCTGTAGAAATGTTTTTGGGTATTAGTGATACTGCATTTTTATCTAAATGACAACGGTCCGATACGTTACATAGTTTGTTCACATTTTCCCAATTTGGGCTTCATGAAACTGTAGTCCTTTTCAGCTTTTCCTGTCCAGCTCTGAAGATCCACGAGACGATGTATCACAGTCAAATCTAACGATGCCCAAAGCGCCTTTAATCTTGTTTTCCTTTTTCCTATCTACCAGTTCCTGCGGTTCTAGTGAAAAAACTTGAGTGTTTATGAAAAAATTTGTCTTTTTTGTTGTTTTTTTTTAAAAACTAGGTACTTTACGTATTCAGTCCTTTTGTTAAGGCTAATGACCAGACAGCAGGAAGCTGATGGATATAGTGAGGGAGTCAAAGGGTTAAAATTTTTTTGTTTTGCTGTTTTGGTTAACAGTGCATGTTACTGGTAGACGGGGTGCGGGAGTCAAAAGGGTTAAACTGGCTTTGTTTTTTTATCAAAAAAAACTGAATATGTAAAGCGGTGCTCTGGGAGGGGGCGGGAATTTTGATAACCAAAGTTTGATTTGTGAATTTTTTTTGTCAGTTTGATTACCAAACATTTATGTCTGATTTGTGAATACTTATGTGAAAGTTATATTCTAATTTTGATTTGCTAAATTTTATCTGTTTGATTTGCAAAAAGCGTTTGTCAGTTGATTGGTGGACTTGTATGATGTGGACATAATCACTGCACAGATGACTCCTTAAAGACCTTCCCGAGACGTCCCTCCTGATGCAATTTTCAGTTTTTGCAAGAGAGCTTTATATTTTTTACCTGATACGATTTTACGTCTGATCCCGTTTTTCTTTAATTGCTTTTTAGACGTGCAAGGGTTAACGGTGAGTATGGTTTTTAACTGTTGTCTTTTATCTTAACCGGGTTGTCGTTTTGACGTTGGTGTTAGCCTGATATGGCTCTTGTAGTCGCTGGGCTATAAGCCAATATGAACTTGAACTTCTTAGTTTGATTTAAAAAAAAAATTAGAGTTTGATTTGCAAAATATTTAATGAAAGTTTAATTTGCAAAATTTTTCTGTGAAATTTTGTTTTGCAACTTATTACATGTAAGTGTGATTTGCAATCTATCTATCTATCTATCTGTCTTTTTTATTTATCTATCTATCTATCTATCTATCTATCTATTATCTATCTATCTATCTATCTATCTATCTATCTTTTGTCTATCTATCTGCCGTCTATCTATCTATCTATCTATCTACTTTTATATATATATATGTACACAAAACACACACACTCATATAATATATATATATATATAAAAATATATATATATATATATATATATATATTACTTTTAAAACAATGAATAATTGGTTTAGTGGAAAAAAATTGGAGTAGGCCTACACATGCACAGTTTGTCCTATTTTTGCAAACTTGGGTTTACCTTATGTGTTCGGTCCTATTCGTAAGGAAAATGACCAACAGCCATTGAGGGGCCTCTCTCTCTAGGTACCTTATGTGTTGGTCTATTCGAAAGGGTAATGACCAACGCCATTGAGAGCTCTCTCTCTCTCTCTCCTCTCTCCTCTTCCCCTCCCCTCTCTCTCTCTCTTCTCTCCTCTCTCTCCCATGATCATGCAAATTATGTAATCGTATCCTTTCATGAGGGGCAATGGCCTGTTCTTCTTTTTTTTTGTTTTTTGTTCTTTCTTTTTTTTCTTTTTTTTTTTTGTTCTTGTTTTTTCTTTTTTGTTTTGTTTTTCTTCTTTTTTTTTTCTTGCCCTTTTTTTTGTTCTTGTTCTTCTTTTTTGTTCTTGTTCTTTTCTTTTTTTTGTTTTTTCTTCTTTTTGGGGGTTTTGTTCTTCGTTTTTGTTCTTGTTCTTCTTTTTTTGTTCTTGATTTCTTCTTTTTTTGTTTCTTGTTTTTTCTTCTTTTTTGTTCTTTTCTTTTTTTTCTTGTTTTTTTTCTTCTTTTTTGTTTTTGTTCTTCTTTTTTTTTTCTTCTTTTTTGTTTCTTGTTTTTTACTTTTTGTTTTTCTTTTCTTTTTTTTGTTCTTGTTCCCCTTCTTTTTTGTTTTCTTGTTTTTTCGTTTTTGTTTTGTTTTTTCTTCTTTTTGTTCTTGTTTTTCTTTTTTGTTCTTGTTTTTCCTTCTTTTTTTTTCCCCTTTTTTCTTCTTTTTTTTCCCTTGTTCTTTTTTTTTCTTTTTGTTCTTGTTTTTCCTTCTTTTTTGTTCTTTTTCTTCTTTTTTTGTCTTTTTTTTCTTTTTTTTGTTTTGTTTTTTTTCTTTTTTTTTTCCCTTTGTTCTTTTTTCCCTTTTTGTTTTTGTTTTTTTTCTTTTTTGTTCTTTTCTTTTTTTTCTTTTTTTGTTCTTGTTCTTTTTTTTTTGTTTTTTTTCTTTCTTTTCTTCTTTTTTCTTTTTGTTCCTTTTTCCCCTTCTTCTTTTTTTCCCCTTGTTTTTTTTTTGTTCTTTTCTTCTTCTTTTTTTTTGTTTTCTTCTTTTTTTCTTGTTCTTTTTTCCTTTTTTTCTTTTCTTTTTTTTTGCTCTTGTTCCCTTCTTCTTTTTTCCCCTTTTCTTTTTCTTTTTGTTTTGTTCTTTTTTTTTTTTCTTTTCTTCTTCTTTTGCCCCTTTTTTTTTTCTTTTTGTTTTTTTTTTTCTTTTTTGTTCTTGTTTTTCCTTCTTTTTGTTTTTTCCCCTTCTTCTTTTTTTTTTTTGTTCTTTTCTTTTGTTTTGTTTTTCCTTTTTGTCAAATTTCTTTTCTTTTTGTTCTTGCTCTTTTTCTCCTTCTTCCTGTTGTTCTCCTTCTAGCTGTTGTTCTCCTTCATGTTCTTGTTCTTTCTCTTGTCGTTGTTTTGTTTTTTGTTCACTTTTTCGCTGTTTTCCCCTTCTTCTCTGCTTCGGTGCTTGGGATCTTTGACGTGCGCTAAGTGGGGTGCTGGACACAGGATCTAGGACCTCCCTTGTCGTCTCATTTAAAATATTGATGTCTAGACGCCCCTAAGATCTCGTGATGGGGGAAGGAAGGGGCGGGGGCGGGAAAGGGGGCAGCAGGAGGACGAATAAATTCCTTAGATTGATGAAGAGATATTTTTGTACTGATTGTCTTGTCTTGTTTGTCTTGTTTCTTGTCTTGTTTGTCTCGTATTGTATCATGTATTGTATTGTATTTTTGTATTGTATTATATTTCATTGATTGTATTGTATTTTTCCTTTTTTTTCTGCTGCCCTTATATACTGCTGCTACTAATAATATTGCATGTTGTAGGGGCCCAGTATATTCATTGCACTGTATTGTATTTTTTTGTCCTTCTGCTACTTCTACTACTAAATACTACTACTATTTCTGCTGCCCTTACTACTGTACTATGCTGGAATGGGCTTTCATTACCGTTATTTACTGGTGTGATAGTGCTGTTGCTTTTTGCTTCTGCTGCTACTTTATATGCTGTATTTTTTCTTGTTTATTCTTTTGACTGCTGCTGGTACTTCGCTGCTGTGCTGCTGATGTGCTACTATTGCTGTTGCTGCTACATCTCCTCCTCCTTCCTTCTCCATCTTTCCTTCTCCATGTTATCATCATCATCTCATCACCCTTTACATCATCATCATCATCATCGTTGCCCAACACCATCTACTAAACCCCGCGCCACCACCTTCTTCTTTATCAGCATCAGCATCGCATCACCACCACCATTTTGACCATCCTCACCACCATACCCGCCATGACCACCGTTATCGTCTCGTCACCCCTACCACTACAATCATCGTCGGGATCATCACTACCACCACGATCATCGTCCAGCAGCGCACCTTTATCACAAATTTTCGCATATCGTCGTCATCACCACCATCTCGTCAACATCACCACCCTCATCGCCCTTTTCACCACCATCATCGCCATCATCACCACCATCATCGCCATCTCGTCATCATTTGTCATCATCACCATCATCCCCAATCATCGCATCATACCACCATCATCGCATCATCACCACCTCATCGCCATCATACCACGAATCGCCATCATCTTCTTTTTCTTCATAATCTCATCTCACAACCACCACCACCATCACATCACTATCATCAGGAACCATCATCATCACACCACCGCATTCGTCATCACCCCCACGATCCATCTTCATATGTCGTCGTCGTCATCATCATCTTCACCATCATCATCTTTGTATCATCATCATCATCTTCTTCACCATCGTCTTGTTCTTTGGCATAGCGGGGGAGAGTGGACATGTTGTGGAAGCAACTTGGACAAAGTTATATAATGAAAGTCAGACAATAGGCATAGCCTCAGTCGTGTGTTCCAAACGTCACAGACATGATTTCTCTCTTCGGTTTCTTTCTATTTCTGCTTCCCTGTGGCCATCATATCACAAGCCCAGGGTTTTTGGCGGGGTGTGTGTGGTGTGTGTGGGGGGGGGGTGTCGGGTGGGGTTGGGGTGGTGGGGAAAGGGGGGATGTCGTGGTGCAGGTGCAGCTTGCACGAGGTGCAGTGGACACTGCTTGACACAATGCAGGGCGGCGGGGTGGTGGTGGTGGAGGTTGGCGGTGCTTTGTCAAAGTTTCATCAAGACATCGTCTGCACGCTTCATTAATTCCATGCAGGCCGCATATCTCTACCCCACCCCCCCACTTCTCTGTCTGTTTAAATCTGTCTGTCTGTATGTGCTTTCTCTTTCTCTTTCTCTTTTTCTCACTTCTTCCCCTTTTTTCTGTCTCTCTCTCTCTTTCTTTTCTCCCCCTGTCTGTCTGTCTGTCTTTCCTCCTCTTCGTCTTTCTTTTCTGTCTCTGTCTTTCTCTGTGTCTCTGTCTCTCGTTTTCTCGTCTCTTTGTCTTTCTCTTTCCTCTCTCTGTGTCTGTCTCACTCTGTTCTTCCTCTCTTCGTCTTTCTCTGTCTGTCTCTGTCTCTTTCTCTGTTTATCTGTCTGTCTTTCTGTCTTTCTTCTCTCTCTGTCTCTCTATCTGTCTGTCTGTCTGTCTGTCTCTCTCTCTCTCTCTCTCTCTCTCTCTCTCTCTCTCTTCCTCCTCTTCGTCTTTCTCTTTCTGTCCCCTTTCTTGTTTATCTGTCTGTTTTTGTCTTTCTTTCTTTCTCTCTCTCCCTTGTCTATTTGTCTGTTGTCTGTCTGTCTGTCTGTCTTTCTCTCTTCTTCCTAATTCACCCCTCCTCTATATTACCTCCTCTTGTTGCCGCTATGCAAGTGTTCCTGTGCCCTAACCCCTTCATTTTAATTCCCCTTCCCCCCACCCCTCCTCCTCCCTCCGCTTGACATTGTCTCCCTTACCAAAGTTTCTGTGGTCAAACCCCCCCTCATCACTGCTCCGTTCATTTTTTTTTTTACATTATTATTATAATTATCAATTTCAGTGGTATCCCCCAAGTTTGAATGCCTTCCAAGTCGAATTTTCCCATGTCGAACGAAAAATTTCGGCAAAATTTCGGGCCCCCATGTCGAATCTCACTCCCATCTCGAACGTCGGCAACAAAGCCAGGACCTGAGGGCGCGTTGCCAGCTCACTCCCGTGCGTGCACTCATCCTCTGTTGTTGCTGACAATTTTTTTTGCATTCTTCAAATTAAGCCCTCATTATGGCTCCCAAGAAAGTGCAAAGTATTAGTACTTAAATCTGTTTCTGCTTTATTTAAGTTATTTCTGCTTGCCATTGTACGTATATTGCAGTTATCTGGCCACAGGGCACAAAAGAAACCATAAAAAAATGTAAAATCGTATGGAGAATTTGGGGGCCTGGAACGAATTAATGTTTTTTTTTTTAACCCTTTTAAAGGGAAAAAATGCCTCCCAACTAGAATATTCTCAAGTCGAATGGCCCAAAGGGAAACCCATTAGATTCGACTTGGGGGGCAAACCGGGTGTATTTTTAAAAGAAGTATTAGCAAAGGTGTTGTGAAGGGATGTTGTATTGATGTTTGTGTCCGACTATGTCCTGTACTGCGGTAAAGTATTGACATGGCAACCTTTCTCGCCCCCTCCAGTGGGGATGCCGGGGGATCTTTCGTATGCATAGTATCCCCACCTTCGGTGCTAGAAATTTTCCCTCTTTTCTGTCACTCTCTTTTGTTTTCTGCCTTGTTCCTTTGCTTTTGTCATTTCTTCCAATCATTTTCTGCCTTGCTGGTCCTTTTCACCTGTATGTGTTCGATAAAGTCTAAGTGTTTCCCTCTTTCGATTGACAATTGGGTACATGTTTTTAAAACTGCATTTTTGGCTCTAGTGAAATGAGATATGCGGCAGCAATTTTGGGCGATTTGGGCCCTGTTTTTATATATGTTTTAGTGTCCTTAGTTGTGTTTAAAGTTGTATTCTGTTAGTGTTTTTTTTTTTCAAACCCCTATGTGATAAATTGGACGGAGTAGTAACGCCAAGGGTACTTCCTTAGATCATGTGCGCGAATGCATTGATATGTTTTTGTTGTGTTGTTGTTGTTGGAGAGTTCCCTGGACAGCAAAGAAAAAAACGAGACAGTCTTGATGGAGGCAGCACAAGTTGATCATATAAAGGAAGATTAGGAAAAGACAGGCAACATTTAGGCCATTTTATGAGGAAGGGGATTTGGTGCAACCTGGTCACAACGGGAAGCTGGGGAAGGAGAGCACCGGGTGACCAGAGAGGGGAATGCTGGACGGACTTGCAGAGTGGTGGGAACGAGGAGGGTGGGGGGGATGCTAGGGGCAACGAGAGATAGAGACAGATAGAAGTCCATTGATCGCCAAAAACCCTGCGGCAGGGCACCCGATGATGATGATGGGTGATGAAGATGATGTTGTCCCTTTTTGAAGTAGTATGTATCGAAAGGGTATAGCCCTTTATACGGCTCTACGCAGTCGGCTGGGGTTTAAAAAAAAATAACAGTAAAAAGTAATCTTTCTTGCTCTCCTCCACACTCCGTAATTCTTTTAAAGTAAAGTGCAGGAAGCAATCTGGCAATGGACGTTTTGCACCATATAAATGGTATTATCACCCTATTGCCATTTTTTCCCCTCGTCCTTATCCGTTCTTATTTTAGAAATGAGACGTGATTCCCCCGAGTTAAAAGTTCTGTCTGTCTGTCTGTCTGTCTCTCTGTCTGTCTGTCTGTCTGTCTGTCTCTGTCTTGTTGCCTGCCTGTCTGTCTCTGTGCGTTCTGTGCTCTCTGTGTGTCTTTCTTCTGTCTCGTCTCTCTCTCTCTCTTCTCTCTCTCTGCCCGTCTGTTGTCTCTTATTTTTCTCGTGTGTGTGTTTTGTCTCTCTCTCTGTCTTTCTCTCTGTCTCTCTGTTTCTCTCTCTCTCTTCTTTTCTCTTCTCTCTCTGTCTGTCTGTTGAAATACAACACAGCTAGCCACTTTGTCTAAACTCGTCTCACATAACAGAAAGCCACCCTCCCCCCCCCCCCCCCCCCCCCCCCCCCAGTCAGTGTACAAAAACTCAGTGCCTATCAACAAGGTGAAAACAAAATTTCCTTAATCATAGCCCCCCCAGTCTGTCGTTCATTCAGGATAGAAAGAAGAAATGGATGGTTGGTAAGTAAGTAAGTAAGTAAATAAGTAAGTAAAGTAAGTAAATAAGTAAGTAAATAAGTAAGTAAATAGATAAGTAAGTAAATAAGTAAGTAAGTAAGTAGATAAGTAAGTAAAAGATAAAGGAGCATATAGATAAATAAACAAATTAGAAATAACAAATAACAGTAAATACATACGTTTACACAACACGCCCGCAAACAAATGCACGCGCACTCATGTACAAAGTAAGAAAAGAGAAATAACAAATAACACACTACATACGCACGCACGGACGCACGCACGCACACATACACACGCACTCATATCCACACATTTCCCACACCAGCAACAGCAACAACAACATTGCTACATCGATTGGTTGGTGGTATATTAAAGAGCACTAGTACATATGTGTGTGTTTACTCTTTGATATAAGTATGAAGCCAGCCTCACAGCTATAATGACTTTTTTCCTTCTTTTTTTTAATTTTTTTTTTTTTTGGTGACAATTTAACATCACTGCTTTGAGCGAAACAGTCCTGTGTTCAAGGGACGTCACTCTGGGCCAGAAGTAACACGGGAACGGGCAACTGACAAGGGAGATGATTCAAACCAACACTAAAAAAAAAAAGAGAGAGAAAGAGACAGCAAGGGGAAAAAGATTAAGAGAGACAGACAGACAGAAGACAGAGAGGTTGGCATATGAATTTGAATTTAGTGGAGAGAGAGAGATGTTGGCGTATAATTTGGTTGGGTGAGAAAGAGAGAGAGAGAGAAGGAGAGAGAGAGAGAGGGGAGAAAGATGTTGGAGTGTAAATTTGGTGGTGGGTGAGAGAGAGAGAGGGGAGAGAGAGAGAGAGGTTGGCGTGTAAAATTTGGTGGGGGGGAGAGAGAGAGAGAGAGAGAGAGAGAGAGAGAGTTGGCTATGAATTTGGTGGGGAGAGAGAGAGGGGGGGAGAGCGAGAGCGAGAGAGAGAGATGTTGGCTGAATTCGATGAGGGGGAGAGGGAGAGAGAGAAGTTGGCGTGTTTAAATTTGAGGGGTGAGAGAGGAGACAGGAGAGAGAGACAGAGAGAGGAGAGAGAGTTTGTTAAAATTTTGGGGGGGTGGGGGAGAGAGGGGGAGGGAGAGAGAGATTAAGAAGGGGAGAGAGGATGTTGGCGCATAAATTTGATGGAGTGAGAGAGAGAGAGAGAGAGGGAGGAAAGGAGAGAAAAAGAGAGGAGATGTTGGCGTATGAATTTCGAGAGAGAGTAGAGAAAGAGAGGGCAAAGGAGAGAGAGAGGGGGTTGGGGTATGAATTTCGAGAGAGAGAGAGACAAAGAGACAAAGAGAGATGTTGCGTATAAATTTAGTGGGGGGAGAGAGAGAGAGAGAGAGAGACAGCAGACAGACAGACCGCCGACAGAGGAGAGAGAGAGAGACAGCCCGACGACAGACAGACAGAGAGAGAGAGAGAGAGCTGTTGGCGTAATGAATTTTCGTGGGATGTCGTATGATGCAGCAGCAGATGCCACGAAGGGAAATAAAAGGGAAAGATGGGGGGGGGAGGAGAGGGAAGAGTGGGAGAGAGCGAGCACTCACAACATTGGCCGTGTGAAGAGTCACACGGTGACCAATGACGCACTGCACGCAGACAAAAAAGAATGGTATAACGATCAGACGAGGCGGGAAAATATTCAGTGTTTTAAACCCCTTTGACTCCCGATTTCCTGTCCACCGGCATCCTGCATTGTCAAGCATGTAGCAAGCAAAAACTTAACCCTTGACTCCCTCACACTATCCACCAGCTTCCTGCAGGAAGGGAGGGAATCAAGGGGTTAAGTTTTTGCGTTGGTGGATAGGGTGGGGAGTCAAAGGGGTTAAGCTGCCTTTTGCAACATTCTTATGGCTAGGCTCGTATGCTCTGGGAGCGGTGGGACTTAAATTTAACCCTTTTACTCTGCATTGTACACAACTGCAGTAACTTAACCCTTTGACTCCATCACCCCTATCCTCCAGCTTCTGCAGGAAGTGGTGGACAGGGTGAAGGAGTCAAAGAGTGAAGTTTTTGATTTGCTGGCGGGGTTGAAATGGTGGACAGTGTTCGGTAGTCGAAAGATAACCCTTTGACTCCCACACTCTGTCCCCAGCATCCTGCATTGTCAACCATGCCAGCAAAGCAAAACACTTAACTCTTTGATACTCTCCTCCCCACAGCCCCTGCGGGGAAGTGATGGAAAAGGTCGGGGGTTCCAAAGGGTTAAGTGATTGTAGTTGGTGGATAGGTGGGGGAGTCAAAGGGTTAAGTTTTTGTAGTTGGTGGATAGAGTGCGGGAGTCAAAGGGTTAAGTTATTGTAATTGGTGGATAGGGGGGGGAGTCAAAGGGTTAAGTTATTGCAGGTGGTGGATAGAGTGCGGGAGTAAAAGGGTTAATTTTTTTGCAGGTGGTGGATAGAGTGCGGGAGTCAAAGGGTTTAAGTTTTGCAGGTGGTGGATAGAGTGCGGGAGTAAAAGGGGTTAAGTTATTGTAATTGGTGGATAGAGTGCGGGAGTCAAAGGGTTAAGTTATTGTAATTGATGGATAGAGTGCGGGAGTCAAAGGGTTAAGTTATTGTAGGTGGTGGATAGAATGCGGGAGTCAAAGGGTTAAGTTATTGTAGGTGGTGGATAGAGTGTGGGAGTCAAAGGTTAAGTTATTGAGGTGGTGGATAGAATGCGGGAGTCAAAGGGTTAAGTGATTGTAGTAGGTGGTAGAGTGCGGGAGTTCTAAGGGTTAAACTCTGCAGAACAGAACGGAACGGGAAAACACACGAGGTTGGTGGTGGCAGTGATGTTAAAAAATCAATGATTTAAGGGCAAGGGGTAGAGGGTGGGGGAGAGAGAGAAGGGGGGGGGGGGTCGCGGGGGGGGTTACTGACATCGGGCACGTTGCCCTGCCAGAGCTTGTAGTTCGTTGGGTTGGGAGTTCATCCGCGGAGTAGTATGCATTCATTCATTCATCATCGCCCTCGGAAATCCCATATGCGTCAAACCCTGTCCACCAGCGTTCTGCTTTGTCTGTCAACCATGCTAAGCAAAGCAAAAAAAAAATTAAACTTTGGTTCCTAACCATCTCCACCCGGTTTGAACTTTGGAGTAGTTATAAATGAAAAGAGAGATGTTTGGGGGATAGAAAAAGGGGGAGTCGGCTGAGGGGAGAGAAAGAGAGAGAGAGACGAGGACGACCGAAGGGCGACAGGGCAGGGGAAAGACAGACAGAGAGAGAGAAAGACGAGAGGGGAAAGACAGAGAGAGAGAGAGAAAAAAACAGAGAGAGAGAAAGAAAAGAGAGGGACAGAGAGAAAGACAGAGTGAAAGAGAGAGAAGACAAAAAAGAGAGAGAGAAAAGGCAGAGAGAGAGACCACACAGAAAGACAAGAGAGAGAGAGACAGAGAGAAGACAGAGAGAGAAAGACGAGAGCGAAAGAAAGACAGAGAGAGAGAAAGAAGAGAGCGAGAGAAAAACAGAGAGAAAGAAAGACAGAGAGAAAGAAAGACGAGAGCGAAAGAAAGACAGAGAGAGAGAAAGACAGAGAGCGAGAGAAAAACAGAGAGAAAGAAAGACAGAGAGAGAGAAAGACAGAGAGCGAGAGAAAGACAGAGAGCGAGAGAAAAACAGAGAGAAAGAAAGACAGAGAGCGAGAAAAAAGACAGAGAGCGAGAGAAAAAAGAGAGAAAGAAAGACTGAGAGAGAGAGAAAAACAGAGAGAAAGAAAGACAGAGAGCGAAAGAAAAACAGAGAGAAAGAAAGACAGAGGAGAGAGAAAAACAGAGAGAAAGAAAGACAGAGAGAGAGAAAGGCAGAGAGCGAGAGAAAAAAGAGGGAGAGAGAAAAACAGAGAGAAAGAAAGACAGAGAGCGAGAGAAAAACAGAGAGAAAGAAAACAGAGAGAGAGAGAAAAACAGAGAGAAAGAAAGACAGAGAGAGAGAAAGGCAGAGAGGGGAGAGAAAAAAGAGAGGAGAGAAAAAACAGAGGAAAGAAAGACAGAGAGCGAGAGAAAAACAGAGAGAAAAAGACAGAGAGAGAGAGAAAAACAGAGAGAAAGAAAGACAGAGGGGAGAGAAAAGGCGAGAGAGAGAGAAAAACAGAGAAAAAGAAAAAGAGAAAGGGGAAAACAGAGGGGAGAGAGAAAAAAGAGAAAAAAAGACGAGAGCGAGAGAAAAACAGAGAGAAAGAAAGACGAGAGAGAGAAAGGCAGAGAGCGAGAGAAGACAGAGAAAAAAGAAGACAGAGAGAAAGAAAGACAGAGAGCGAGAGAAAACAGAAGAAAGAAAGACAGAGAGCGAGAGAAAGGGGGAGAGCGAGAGAAAAACAGAGAGAAAGAAAGACAGAGAGAGAGAAAGGACAGAGAGCGAGAGAAAGACAGAGAGCGAGAGAAAAAAGAGAAAAAGAAAGACAGAGAGAGAGAAAGACAGAGAGCGAGAGAAAGACAGAGAGAGAGAAAGAGAGAGAGAGAGAAAGACAGAGAGAGGAAAGACAGAGGAGAGGGGAAATAAAGCGCTGGGGGAGGGGGGGGGGGGGGTCAGGGGTCAGGGATGAGTTGACAAACATATACCCAGAGCATGCGACATGCAGGCGTTATTGTCATAGGCTATTGACGGTAGCAGAGTGTCTAAATTATGAAGGTTGTGATTTAGTCCTGATGAATTGGATGGAAACACAACCTTTGAGCGCTCAAGTATTGAGTGTTCGCTCACCCGTACGCACTCACGCACGTACACAGGTACGCACACACACACAGACACACCAAACCACCACACACACACCCACAAAACATGACACACAAGGACATACACGCCACAAAGTCTACACACACACCCACACCACAACACACACACACACAAGGACATACACGCACACACACACAAAGTTACACACACCCACCACCACACACATACACACACCAACACACTCACATACACACACACACACACGCAGCACACAACCTACACACACACCACACACCACACACTCTCTCTCCTCTCCTCTCTCTCTCTCTTTTCGTCTAAAAGCACATATGTGTATAGGTGTTAAAAGAAATAACGACTCACCCTCTCTCACACACACACACAAGGACCACACACACACACACACACACAAGGACACACAAAGACAAAAAACCCCACAACACACACCACACACAAAACCACACACACACACGTACATACACACACACGTCATATACACCACAACCACACACACGTACATAACACAACCACACACGTACATACACGACACACACACACACGACACACACCACACACACACACACACACAACTATATATATATATATATATATATATATATATATATATATATATATAATATATATGGGTATATAGATATATGTATGTATACACACACACGTACACACACACACACAAAAAACACACACACACACACACACAGACACACACACACACACACACAACATATATATATATATACAACTACACACACGCAGCACACACAAAACACACACAAAACACAATACAAATCATGTCAGTGGCCTGTTGGTTTGTGTTGTTAACGGGGAGCCACGTTGTGGTGTGTGTGTGTGTTATGTTTGTGTTTGTGTGTGTTATGGTGTGTGGTGCGGCGTGCGTGTGTGTGGTGTGTGTGTGTGTGTGTGTGTGTGTGTGTGTGTGGTGTTTTGTGTGCGGGGCGCGCGCGCTTTTTAACAGAAATTTCCCTTTTACGATCAAGGACAGTTTTCATTATTTCGGATATGTAAGTGTGTAGTCTTCAGTGGACGCAAATAAAATAACCTTGATATTTTCACTGGACTTCAATTAGTGGTCTTAGAGGACGATAAACTGTTTTCATTTGCAGCATGCACTTCATGCACGTTACATATCCCACGGTTGCAAAAAAGTCGTCCATGGCAGAATTCTTGTAGAAAACCCACTTTCACAGCTTGAATGCCATCAAGTACACACACGGACACAGACACACACAACATACACACACACACGCACATACACACACGCGCACACACACGCACACACACACACGCGCGCGAAATATGCACGCACACACACTCACACGCGCGTACATACACGCAACACATGTACACACACACAGTATATACACGCACACACATGTACTCACACACAACACACGCGCGCGCACGCGCGCGCGCATTACATGTACAACACCGCGTACATACACGCACACACACGTATTTACCAAAACACAAAAACACACACACACGATACACACATACACACAGACACCACGCACACGTATAAAACACACACCGCATACACACTTATAATGAAAGACGTTAAATTAAAGAACGAACGAACGAACACACGTACATCCACGCACACACATACGTACTCCCCTCACACACACAACTCCACCACACACACACGCACTACACATGCACCCACGCACGCATACAAAACACATACCTCCAAGATTAGACAAGACAAAACCAAGACGAAACAAGACAAAACAAGTGAACAAAAAAAGGCAAGGGAAAACAAGACGAAACAAAGCAAAACGTGACAATACAAGCAGGACAAAACAAAACAAGACAAACAAAGCAAAAGTGACAATACAAGGCAAGACAAGACAAGACAAAGCAAACGTGACATAAAAGGCAAGACAAGAAAAACAAAAAACAAAACTTTGAAAATTTAAAAGGCAAGGGAAAACAAGACAAAAACAAAGCAAAACGTGACAATACAAGGCCAGACAAAACAAAACAAGACAAAACCAAAGCAAACAAAACAAGGCAAAACAAAAACAAAACAAGACGACACGCCCAAAAACAAACAAAAAAACAAACAACAAAACCAGGACGAAACAAAACGAAACAAAACAAGTCCAACACAGCGTGGGCACCAGACCCCCGCATGCATCTTTCGAAAGCTTCTTGACATCGGTGATGGCAGAAATCCCACAGGTCACTGTCTACCTACCTTACCTGTGTTTGAGCCGCCAGGGGGAGTGGGTGAAGTGAGGGCGAGAGGCACGGGAGGGGGGAAGGGAAAGGTGTGTGTGTGTGGGGGGGGGAGTGAAGGTGTGAAATTGAAACGCGGCAAGCCCCTGGGCGCAGTTTGCTGGTTTCCAGTGGGTTCCAACCAAGTCCCCTCTTCTCCCACCCTTGGTCGCAAGGTGTGTTTGTGTGTGTTGGTATGTATATATTAATAAAATTAAAAAATAAAAAAAAT
>JAPXFY010004984.1:0-16252 GCA_030674185.1 Monoplex corrugatus | reverse complement strand
TTTAACCAACCTTAAAACAGCTACAGGACCTGAGTTACTGTTATTGTTATTTTTGTTTAAAGCTCAGCTGACTGCACAGAGCCATATCAGGGCTATAACCATTTCAAACCAAACTCAATACTTTAACAGGAAAAAAAAAGGAAAAGAAAAGAAAATTCACATATCAATGCACTCGTACACATAATCCAAAGAGATGCCCCTGGCGTTGACCCTCCATCCCATTTATCGCACAGGGGACCCAAAAACACACCGTAATACATTTTTTAAGATAACTAAGGACGCCAAAACATACATAAAAACGGGCCCAAATCACTCAGAATTGCTTTTGGATTTCTCATTTCCCAAAAGCCAAAATGTGCTTAATACGTGTACCTAATTATCGATCCCAGGAGGAAATACATAAGACTTTATCGAACACATACAGATGAATGGACCAGTAAGGCAGACAATGATAGGAAGAAATGACAAAAAGCGAAGGAGAAAGAAAGAAACAAAGATAGTGACAGAAAAGAGGAAATTTCAAGCACAGAATTTCCAGAAGGTGGAGATACCATTTATACGGAAAGAGCCCCCAGCATCCCCACAGGGGCAGGGCCTGAGTTATCTCGAGCGCGGCACGTCATTTTACCAACCTTAAAACACAACTACAAGGCCAGTCAAAGAAATGAGCTCTGCTTGTTGCCACTGACCTGAGTAACATCCATCTTCTCGAAGGTCATTTCCTCTCTCTTCTTGGCGTTGCGTTCCGTCATCTGTCGGGTGACAACATCACTGATGTCCACGTTGGTGATGTTGTGGTAGCCGACATCGTACATGTCTTCACTGAGACGCGAGTTCCCGCAGCCCACCATCAAAACCTTGTCGGCCACCTTGACGTACTTGTGTAGGATTCCACATAGGTTGTTGTATTCTCCATACCTGAAATGTGCACCCACATGATTACTATATTGTCAACTTAACATGAAAGTTGTACAGGTATTAAATGAATCAAAACTGAACCTGTAAATTATCAAACCTAATATATTATCATACTGAACGAAACTGAAGAAAAGTTTTAGGAATCAATTTCATAAAATGCAAAAATTAAGTAAGAAATTGTAAAATTATAAAATCTTAATGTCATGATTACTTTCTGCTGAAAGTTACAAGTTACAACAATACAAAAATGCAAGTGCTGCTTCCACCCTCTCCACACTCATAATTTTATTTTTTATTAGATATTTCCTTAATGTGCACTAAACTATAACTAGCACGCTAATACCAAAGGAAATAAGAGGGAAGCAGGGAGAATTTTAAATATCAACTAACATAACTCTTGAGAGTCACGGAGTTATCTCCCATGTAGAATTTCTCAAACCCAACACAGTTTGCGCTACCCATTCAGCTAGCATAGACGCAGCCACAAAGCATAAAGTGGTAAGCTCAGAACATTCCTTGCGCTACCCATTCAGCTAGCATAGACGCAGCCACAAAGCATAAAGTGGTAAGCTCAGAACATTCCTTGCGCTACCCATTCAGCTAGCATAGACGCAGCCACAAAGCATAAAGTGGTAAGCTCAGAACATTCCTTAGTTTCTGCAACAGGCTATACTGCAAGGTCAAACAGAAACTAACTCGGGTTGTTTTATTTGACAAGAATGTGGTAATGTGCTTTCAAATCGTGGGTTATCTACAGACTGGAAGTCATATGATTTTCAAATCCCTTATCAAAAGGGTTAAGTTTCTGCTCTGCTAGCATGGGTGACAATGCAGAATGCAGGTGGACAGTGTGAGAGTTAAAGGGTTAAAGAAAAACAAAGAAACGTCGGCTTTAAGCAAATGTGCAACTTCATAAAGATTTAGCCAAAATAAGCATTGCATATTCGGACTGATACGACATAAAACTTATCATTATCATCATCATGTGCCCTGCCGCGTGGCGTTGGGGATCATGGCCCTCCATACGATTTTATCCCTTGTTGCTCCGAGTACATCTCCCATCCTATCTGTCCTCAACCACCCTGCACGTCCCTGGGTCTACCTGGTGTTCTCTTTCCATCTAGCTTTCCTGTTGTGACCAGGTGCTCTAATTTCCCTTTCTTCATGAAATGTCTCAGAAATGTTGTTTAATTAACAAAGAAGATGAGGAAAAGACAAGCAACATCTGAAGCATTGGTGATCATAAAATTATGACATGTACAGCATATGTCAAGAGCACAGCGAAGTGGTTAATTTTTTTTAATATCATTTACCATTCAAACGCTTTGCGTCCACGCTTTTTGAAGAAAGAGTCCCAGTATTCTGGTGATGTAAACTCAGTGTGACTCCTGGGTAGTAGATCCATGGCAGTATAAAATTGAACTTGCCTGAAATTGGGAAAATATTACAAACATATATAAACGATTAAACTTTATACATTAAAACAATCTTGCCATTTCACAAAATGAAAACAAATAGCTGCCTGGATGATAAAAGGTCATTAGGGCACACATAACACACGCACTACCACAACACATACACACACACACAATTTATATATATATATGTATACACACACACACACACACACACACACACACACACACACACACACACATACACACACACACACACACACACAATATATATATATATATATATAATATACACATACACACACACAAACACACACACACACAAATACACACACACACATACACACACACACATACACATACACACACATACACACACACGCACACACACATACACACGTACACACACACACACACACACACATACACACACACACACACGCACACACACCCTCTTTTCTCAAGATTGACTATTTTCTAGTGTCCTCTTTACTTTTTCTCTATTCCCATTTTTTGTGTGTGTATGTGTGTGTGTGTTATGTATGTGTGTATGTGTGTGTGTGTATGTGTTGTGTGTATGTGTGTGTATATGTGTGTGTGTATGTGTGTATGTGTGTGTGTGTGTGTGTGTGTGTGTGTGTGTGTGTGTGTGTGTGTGTGTGTGTGTGTGTGTGTGTTGTGAAATCACTTTAGTAAAAACATTAAATCAATGAACCAGACGAACGCATAAACACCCAGACATCCACAGACACGTGCAACACCACACACCACACACACACAACACACACACACACATACACACACACACACACACAATAGACACACAGACACACACCACACACACCCAACACAGCACACACACACAACACACACGCACACACAAAACATGCACATCATACACACACACACGCAGACACAAACACCACACATACACATTAACACAAATGATCACACACACACACACACACCACACACAACACACACACACACACACAACACAACACACACGCACACACAAAACATGCACATCATACACACACACACGCAGACACAAACACACACACATACACATTAACACAAATGATCACACACACACACACACACACAACACAACACACCACAAAACAAACCACAGACAGACACAGAAGAAGAGAGAGAGAGAGAGAGAGAGAGAGAGAGAGAGAAGCTACACTGCCAAACACACATATGCCCATGCACACACACATCACACACAAACACAGACAGACACAGAGAGACAAACCCACAGACAGACACAGACAAACACACACAACACACACACACACACCCCCAAACCACCACACACACACACACCACACAACACACACACAGAGTAATAAGTAGTAGTAGTAGCAACAGCAACAGCAACAGAAACAGCAGCAGCAGTAGTAGTAGTATGTAGTAATAGTAGTAGTAGAAGTAGTAGTAGTAGTAGTAGTAATAGCAGAAGCAGCAGCAACAGCAGCAGAAGTAGTAGTAGTAGTATTAACAGTAGTGGTAGTAGTAGTAGTAGTAGTAGGAGGAGGAGGAGGAGGAGGAGTTTGCAATGAAATGTTCACACCCAATCAATATTTTTACTGTAAAAGAACAGTGTTCCTTTTTACCAAAATACCCACAAACAAACGAAAAACAACCAACAAACATACAAATAAACAAACAATCGTGAGACGTATTTTAAAAAAGTAGAATCAGTTCCATTGAAGTAAGTTGAAATTGCAGAATGATTGGTGCAAAGTTCTGTTTAAAGAATACACTAATGTTTACGAATTTTGTCTTTTAGTGACAATTTTTCGTTCATAACTCCTGTTAAGTTTCAGCTGCATTTCACTGGTAGTCCACATCTTATTTCTTGTTATTTGTCTCTTCCTTTTACACATTTTCTGTCTCTTATTCCGTGTCTCCTCTGCTCCCCGTCCACTTTTGTCCATTAAATATCAATTAGAGTGAAAAGACGTTAATTTCAGTTTCAGTTTCAGTTTCTCAAGATTTCGTCTCCGCGCTCGGAACGAATTCCATGCGCGCTAACGTCGCAGGTGCCATGTGTACGGTGATTATGGCACAAGCCTTAAGCCTGCACATAAACCCATGAGCTGGCCAGGTCCTGAGGCCCTACTTTGACTATGTTTTACCAAGTCTATATTTTATTATGCTGTTTTATCAGCCTACCTCTGAAATATTGGCAGATGTCATATTGGCAGATGTGATGCGTCTAGTGTGTCGGCTTCAGCCTGCACCGCTGGCTAGCACTGCTATGCGAAAAGAATAGCAGAGGGCGTAAGTCTCTTCCTGTCAGTACATAGCCTCTCCATCAGCAAGCCCTACGCTGTGCCTCCTCGTGGCGACAGGCGGTAACTGAGCACCTCACGGACTCAGGCTGAATCTCGTAGGACTTGGAGGAGGTCTGGCCCCCAGACGTGAGGCATGCAGGCCCACCGGAGTGTGGATACACCCTGGTGCCCACGAACCAGACCCCCAAGCTATGGATGAATAGCTCCACTGCCTTGTGGACATCTTGGGAGAGAGTAAGGTTAGCGGAGAGACCGTACACAAACCGATGGAAGGCAACGGGAAACCACCATCGTAATTTTTCCCAGGATATCATGGACAGAAACAAAAAGATCAAAGACAACGACGTAAATAGGTGCTCCGTTGGAGCAGCTTCGTCCGGTAGGGACCGTCATGCAGCGCAGGTGACACCAGACCGTCAGCAAGTTACTGCGAACCCTAAACTCAGATTTAAAAACATCAAAGTTGCAACATGGAATATAAGAACATTGTTACAAAAGGGTAAATTAGAAAATATCAAGACAGAGATGGAAAGACTTAACTCTGGTATTTTAGGACTAGGGGAAGTGAGATGGAAGGGGGCGGGCATGATAACATCAGGAGAATACACAATGATATACTCTGGTGGTAATTCACATGAAAGAGGAGTAGGCATCATGATGGACAAAGACAAATCAAAAGCAGTTAAGGGATACTGGGCTGTGTCCGACAGAATTTTGCTGGTCAAATTCGGAGGCAAAACCAATTGATATCAACATCATTCAGGTGCATGCACCAACATACGCAAGTTCTCAGGAAGACATCGACAACTTCTACGAAGTATTAGAGATGGCCAAAGTCCAATGTAAATCACAAGAAGTTACTGTAATAATGGGAGATTTTAATGCTAAAGTGGGACAGGATAGGGTGGAGGATATAGTTGGACCTCATGGCCTTGGTACGCAAAATGAAAGGGGTGAGAAACTTGTAGAATGGGCACAGATGAATGAGTTTATAGTAGGAAATACCTGGTTTGAGCAGCCTAATAGAAGAAAATGGACTTGGATGAGTCCAGGAGATAATACCAAAAATCAGATTGACTACATCCTGATCAACAAAAGATTTAGAAATTCTTTACTGTCAGCAAAAACACTACCAGGCGCAGATTGCAACAGTGACCACAATCCTGTAGTGAGAAGATTTAGACTGAAATTGAGGAAAAGGAAAAAGACCAAAAACAACATCAAATTAAACCTTGGACTCTTACAGACAGATGAAGGGATACGTAAAAAATTTAATGTGCATGTTCAAAACAAATTCAGTGCTCTGGAAGACGTTGGTGACAGTGAGGAACAATGGACAAAGTTGAGGAATTTGATAAATGAAGCTTGTGAAGAAATTCCTAAAGCAGATAGAAAAGCAAAAAAGAACTGGATGACTAATGAAATTTTGGGCTTGATGGAGGAAAGAGGAAGGTAAAGAGAAATGAGGAGATCTACAGGAAGATAAACAAGGAGATCAGGAATAGGTGCAATGAAGCTGAGGAAGCTTGGCTGAAATCAAAGTGCAAAGAAATGGAAGACCGACACAAAACGGATCCTCAGGGTATGTACAGACGAATTGAAGAAATTGTCCACAGAAAAAATACATGCACATCAACTGGTTGGTTGAAATCGAAAGATGGCACGCTTTTCATGGAAAAACACAAAATATTAGACAGATGGAGAGAACACATTAAAGACCTTTTTGAGGATGACAGAAACGAAGAACACATTATAAAAAAGAACTTTGAAGGACCACCCATAATGAAAGATGAAGTTAGAGCGGCACTGAAAAAGATGAAACCGGGAAAAGCCCCACGACCAGACAACATTACTACAGAAATGATTGAAGCCCTGGAGGAATTTGGCATAGAAAAAATAACAGTCCTCCTGAATGAAATTTACGACACTGGAAAAATCCCCAAAGATATGTCAAAATCAATTTTCATTGCACTTCCAAAGAAGACAGGGGCTATAGAATGCGAACTCCATCGCACAATCAGTCTGACGAGCCATGTAACAAAAATCCTGTTAAGAATAGTCATGATGAGGACAAGGAATAGAATCAAAAGAGAAATAGCAGAAGAACAGTGTGGATATGTGGAAAAGAAAGGAACTATTAATGCCATATACATCCTAAGAACTATCATAGAGAGGTCAAATGAGATGAATAAGGATTTATATTTATGCTTTGTTGACTACACCAAGGCTTTCGATCAGGTAAGACATGATGAATTGATCAACCAACTGGAGAGACTTAATGTTGATGGAAAAGATCTACGAATAATCAGAAATATGTACTGGGAACAAACAGCTGCAATGAGAGTAGAAAACAATGTAAGCTCTTTCCAAAATATCAAAAGAGGAGTCAGACAGGGTTGTGTTTTGTAACCCGATCTGCTTTCACTTTACAGCGAAAACATCATGAGAAACCTAGAAGAAGACCCTGGATTAAAGGTTGGAGGGAAAATGATAAACAACATTCGATATGCAGATGACACCGTGCTAATTGCAGAGAGTGAAAGAGACCTACAAAACCTTGTGAATATACTAGAAATAGAAAGCAAAGGTAAGGGGCTGGAACTAAACAGCAGGAAGACTGAAGTCATGGTGATCAGTAAAAAACATGAAATGCCCTCATGCAAAATAACAGCAAATGGCACAACCTTGACACAGGTTGATAAATTCAAATACCTGGGAACGATCATTTCATCAGACGGCAGATGCACCTCAGAAATAGCCGGCAGAATTGGCCAAGCCAAAACAGCATTCAAGAAGATGACAAGCATTCTTACCAACAAATGCCGATCAATTAACATAAGGAAGAGAGTTCTTGAATGTTATATAGAACCAATACTGTTGTACGGATGCGAGGCGTGGACAGTCAACAAACAAAGCCAGAACAAGATTGAAACAGCCGAGATGTGGTTTCTAAGAAGAATGTTGAGGGTTCCATGGACAGCAAAGAAAACAAACTAGACAGTCTTGATGGAGGCAGACACAAGTAGATCACTCATAAGGAAGATTAGGAAAAGACAGGCAACATTTATAGGCCATTTTATGAGGAAGGGGGATTTGGAGCACCTGGTCACAACTGGAAAGCTGGAGGGAAAGAGAGCACCGGGTAGACCCAGGGAGAAAATGCTGGACGGACTTGCAGAATGGCTGGGGACGGGAAGGGTGGGGGAGATGCTAGGGGCAACGAGAGATAGAGGCAGATGGAAGTCCATGATCGCCAACGCCATGCGGCAGGGCACCTGATGATGATGATGACCTCTGAAATAATCTTGGTTATACGTAAATAACATGTGTATGTGTGTATCTTACCTTCCAAAAAGGAACATACATGTAAAGTAAATAAATGAATAATCAAAGGTCTGAATCACAACACAACTAGATATTCTGTATAAACTCCTCTCACATGACAGACACCCTCCCCCCCCCCCCCCTGTCAATGCCCAAATGCTAAGCTGTCAATCAACTAGACGAAGACAATATTTTCTTAATCATAGATAGGTATGTAAGTAAGTAAGTAAGTAAGTAAGTAAGTAAGTAAGTAAGTAAGTAAGTAAGAAAGAAAGAAAGTAAGTAAGTAAGTAAGTAAGTAAGTAAGTAAGAAAGTAAGTAAGTAAATAAGAAAGTCGGTAAGTCAGTACGTGAGTGAGTGAGTGAGTGAGGGAGTGAGTGAGTGAGTGAGTGAGTAAAGTGAATAAGAAGTGAGTAAGTAGGTGAATAGATAATCACAAAATAGAGGAGTATGTAGATAAAAAAAACAGGTAAGAGATGAAAATAACAAATAACAGTAAATACATGCATATACCCACATGCCCGCACACAGACATACACACATACATTCATACATACATACCCATATCGACACAGCATGATGGCCGACAACAACTGCACTTGATGAACAACGTATCGTCCTTAAGTTAGCAAATAAGTAAGTAAGTAAGTAAGCAAGTAAGCAAGTAAGTAAGTAAGTAAGAAAGTAAGTAAGTAAAAACAAAATATGACCGCTGGATCTTTAGGGTAAAACATAAAATATTGAAAAGTAGCTTGTTTGTGAAAGATCCTTTGGAGTAATATAAGCACAACGTTTCGAGCCCCAGGTTCTTTATAAGTGAATGAAAAGTGGTAAATGAAAGTGACGTGGAAAATGAAAATGACGTGGAAAATAAAATGACGTGGAAAATGAAATGACGTGGAAATTAAAATGACAGAGTAGTACTGGTGGGGGGGGGGGGGGGGTGCGGGAGGGGAGAAGAGGGGGAAACAGTCGGGATTAGCAGGATAAGGAGAGGGCCCAGGCACCGCTACGCGTCGGCAGTTCGGGTGTTCAGACCCTCCGGCTGGACTGTTCCCAGTCGGTGGATGATGCAGTTTTCCGTGTATTTTCTGTATTGTCGGTCTCTGGTGTTTTGCCACACTGCTGAAATCTGTGCATGGACGTAGCTGTGTATGTGGGTGAGACATACCGCTCATTAGATGACCGTTTTGTGGAACATTTAAGATCCATGAAACTGAACTACAACAATCCAATAGGCCAACATTTCAATAGCCCTCAACACAGCTACGTCCATGCACAGATTTCAGCAGTGTGGCAAACCACCAAAGACCGACAATACAGATACATGGAAAACTGCATCATCCACCGATTGGGAACAGTCCAGCCGGCGGGTCTGAACACCCGAACTGCCGACACGTAGCGGTGCCTGGGCCCTCTCCTTATCCTGCTAATCCCTACTGTTTCCCGCTCTTCTCCCCCACCCCACCCCCCACCAGTACTACTCTGTCATTTTAATTTCCACGTCATTTCATTTTCCACGTCACTTTTATTTTCCACGTCACTTTCATTTACACGTCACTTTCATTTACCACGTCACTTTCATTTACCACTGTTCATTCACTTGACAAAGAGCCTGGGGCTCGAAAAGTAAGTTAGTAAGTAAGTAAGTAAAGTAAGTAAGTAAGTAAGTAAGTAAAGTAAGTAAGTAAGTAGGTAAGTAAAGTAAGTAAGTAAGTAAAGTAAGAAAAGTAAGTAAGTAAGTAAAGTAAGTAAAGTAAGTAAGTAAAGTAAGTAAGTAAAGTAAGTAAATAAATAAGTAAAGTAAGTAAAGTAAAGTAAGTAAGTAAAGTAAGTAAGTAAGTAAGTAAGTAAGTAAGTAAGTAAGTAAGTAAAGTAAGTAAATAAATAAGTAAGTAAAGTAAGTAAAGTAAAGTAAGTAAGTAAAGTAAGTAAGTAAGTAAGTAAAGTAAGTAAGTAAGTAAAGTAAGTAAAGTAAGTAAGTAAGTAAAGTAAGTACGTAATTGAGTGAGTGAGTGAGTGAGTGAGTGAGTGAGTGAGTGAGTAAGTGAATAAGATGCAAGTGAGTAGGTGAATAGATCAATACAAAATAAATTGCACCCGCTCTTACGATGAAGAGACTCGGGCCTTGGAAATGGCGATTGATTGGGCTGTAGACGAATGCTGCGAGACTGACTCAGTCGCGGTATTCACTGATAGTCAGTGGCTGTGTGAAGCCCTCCTTGGCTCCTCCCCGTGTCTCGATACTCTACGCCTTCAACTGTGACTTAATTCCATCTTCCATATCACTGAATGGGACAGACATCACCCTCTCCCAAAAAGTTAAGAATCTAGGTGTCACCATCGACAACACTTAACTTTCAGCAGCATGTCTCAAACATCTGTCGTGTCTGTTACCTTGAACTTCGTAGAATAGGTTCCATCCGTCATCTCCTTACTCTCGAAGCTACTAAAATATTAGTTTGTGCTTTCGTTCTTTCTCGTCTTGACTATTGTAATTCCCTTCTGTCTGGTTCCCCAAAACAGCTCCTTGACAAACTTCAGAAAGTACAGAACCATGCCGCTCGGCTAGTATTTCGGTCTTCCAAATTTCAGCATGTCTCTCCTCTTCTCCAAGACTTGCATTGGTTACCTGTGTTGAAAAGGATCCAACATAAAATTGCTGTTCAGTGCTTCAGATACTTCGACAATTCTATTCCCTCTTACCTGTCTGAATATCTTCAACTATACGTTCCATCTCGTCATCTTCGTACCTCAGCCGATACCCGCTTATTTCGAATCCCAACTTTTCGAACAAAATCATATGGTGAGCGATCCTTTTCTTTTCAAGCCCCTTCCTCATGGAATTCACTTCCCTACCCGCTGAGGCACAAAACAAGTCTTCAGTCATTTAAATCTGGCTTGAAAACGCATCTCTTTCCTCTCTGAAATTTATTAACCTAAAAGAGCTATGCTGTCTGCGCGCTAGCGTGCTTCTGTGTATGTTATTGCTGTGCGCCTATAGATATGTCTCGGGGTGGGAGGAGGATATGTGTGTGTGTGCCAGAGAGTAGGTACTAATATTTGATATTATTAACGGTGTGTATGTGCTTGTGGGATGGAGTGACAGAGGTCCGCCATGTATGATGAAAATTATATTAGGCCTATGTTTCTATGTTCGATGTAATGTGTATTGTACAGTTTGTAAGCGCTTAGGGCTTTCCAGAAAGATTAGGCGCTCTAAATGCCCTTAATAATAATAATAATTTGTGAAACCTCCGTTTTCAACTGATGACACAGTGGGTTCCGGGCCACAGCAACATCCCCGGGAACGACCTTGCGGACGAGGCCGCGAAGCAGGCAACAACATTACCGGGCCCAGGCAGACCGATATCCTACAGTAGTGCTTGCGCCCAGATAAAAAACATAACAAAGAACCCCCCGATACAGCATGTGAGAAGGAGTGAGGTGTACGGGGCATTCTCCATGCAGTCACCGTCACCGTCACCGTCACCGTCACCGTCACCGTCACCGATCCCTTAGACTGGCCGTCCATTGGGCGCCTCCGAAGACTTTACAGCAACCTTTCTCTACTCCTCCCTGCTCTCCGCTTTCCTTAGGGTATCCCTCAGTTCCAGGCCCCGTCCACTCTCGAATATTATCTTCCCATCTCTTCTTTTGTCTGCCTCTTTTCCTTCCTCCCGAGACTGTGCCCTGCAGGATTGTCTTGGCAAGGCCGGATGATCGAGTGATGTGTCCATACCATGTTAGTTTGCGTCGTCTTACTAAGGTCAGGAGGTCAGTGTAAGGCCCGATTTCATTTTGAATTCTTCTTTTGACTTCGTCATTCGTGATGCGATCTCTGTATGTGACGCCGAGAAGTTTACGATAACATCTGATTTCAACAGCCCTGACTCTTCTTTCCGTATCCGCTGTTAAGGTCCATGATTCGCAAGCGTACAAGAATATTGACATGACCAGGGAACGCATCAGTCTGATCTTTGAGCTGGTGGCGATGTTACTGTTGTTCCATATGGTTCTGAGCTTGGTCATTGCGGCTGTGGTCTGGACTATTCTGGAGAGTATTTCTGACACGACTGATCCCAGGTATTTGAAACTGGGCACACTTTGGAGTTTTTGGTTATTGACCATTACATCAGTCGTAAAGTGGTTGTTGTGATTGGTCATTATTTTCGTTTTCTCGGCGCTGATTTCCATGCCATAACCAGAGGAGGTCTTTCCAAGACGGTCCACTAGGTTGATTAACTCTGGTTCTTTTCCGGCAAGGCCGTCAATGTCATCTGCAAAACGTAGGTTAGTGATGTTTCTACCTCCAATGCTGACTGTTCCTTCATGTTCCTCGAGTGCCTCCATCATTATTCTTTCTAGGAAGATGTTGAAGAGAGCAGGGGAGAGTAGACAACCTTGGCGTACTCCGACTGTCGTCCGGAACCATTCTCCAATATTGTTGTTGAAGATGCAGAGAGAAGCGGAAATAAAGTCCCGCAGAAATCAGACCCTACTTGCAAACCTGAGGTCGGGTCACCACCCTTTGCTGCGGGCCTATAAACATAGGATCGACTCAACAACGGATCCAATGTGTCCCCTTGCAACGAGGAGGAACAAGATCTGGCACACTGGTCCAAAGATGCCCCACAACCGAGTACATGCGGTGGCAGTTATAATAATAATAATAATATATTTTATTTATATAGCGCAAAATCTTGATAAAATCAAATCTAAGCGCTGAGCGTATACATGCATACATATCTACATACATATGAGCGTATACATGCATACATACATGCTTACATACTTACATACATAAATCTAAGCTGAGCGTATACATGTATACATACATACATACATAAATCTAAGCGTATACATACATACATACATACGTACGCACATGCATTACATAATAATTACAATATTTATATAGCGCAAATCTCGACAAAATCAAATCCAAGCGCCGAAAAGACACACACGCACACACGCACGCACGCACACACACCACACACACACACACACACACACACACACACACACACACACACACACACACACACACACACACACACACACACACACACACACAACATGCATGGCCACAAATGGGGAGAAAAGAATAAAAGCAATAAAACCAAGAATAAAACCAATGGAAAACCACAGAGAGCACATCATATACAATTATATATTAAAACAAAGTGATTCCCCTCCGAGCGGAGACAGGCTGCAGAGGGGGGTTGAGTGAGGTTAGGATTTATGCAGAGGAGAAAAGGTGAGTTTTGAGAGCGGACTTGAAGGAGGCAAAAGTAGGTTGCTGACGGACTGAGAGAGGAAGTTTGTTCCAGGAGAGTGGACCAGAAACAGAGAAGGCTCGTGGACCATAGGTATTGAGCTTAGTGCGTGGAAAGCGGAAAAGTCAGAGGATCGGAGGCAGAGCGGAGGGTACGTGAGGGAACATAGATCTCAAGTAGGCTTGACAGGTAATCGGGGGCTGCGTTATTGAGGCTTTTGTAGCACATGGTGTCTAGTTTGTACTGTATGCGCTTTGATACAGGGAGCCAGTGAAGTTGTGCCAGGAGAGGAGATATGTGGTCAGCTTTTTTCTTTTTGAGTACAAGGCGTACAGCATTGTTTTGAATGCGCTGTAGGATGTGAATGGTGGAGGCAGGAAGACCAGACAGGAGTGAATTGCAATAGTCAATGCGAGACATTATGAAGGAGAGAACGAGTTTTGCAGTTGTTTCGACAGAGAGATACTTCCTGATCAGGCTTATACGATGGAGATGATAGTAGCAAGATCTGGCAGTTTGAGAAACAAAGTTGTTCATGACAGGGTAGAGTCAATGCAGACACCAAGGTTTTTAGCTGAATCAGAAATTGGGACTGATGTGTTACATAATGGGAGAGAAAGAGGAGGCAGCTGGGAAAGTTTCTGACGGGTGCCAATGAGGATAGCTTCTGTCTTGTCGTCATTAAGCTGAAGTGTATTGTGTGTCATCCAGTTCTTAATGTCCGAGTAACACTCAGTGGTGCGAGTCAACAGGCGCTGTATATTATCAGGTGAGTCACTATCTTGAAGTTGGGTGTCATCAGCATAGAAGTGGTGTTTTATAGAGTGGGAGTTGATGATGGTGGACAGGGGGGAGGCATAAAGAGTGAAAAGAACAGGGCCAAGGACAGATCCTTGTGGAACACCACAGGTCAGGTATGCAGGTTGAGAGTAAGTGCCATTGATGAGAACAGTTTGTTTTCTGTTTGATAAATACGAAGTGAAAAAGGAGAGAGCAATGTCAGAGATGCCAAAAGTATGATGAAGTCTAGAAAGGAGAATACCATGGTCAATGGTATCGAAGGCTGCAGACAGATCAAGGAGTGTGAGGAGAGAGACTTTGCCAGTATCAGTTGGAAGGAGGAGATTGTTGAGAATGTGTAGTAGGGCAGTTTCAGTGCTATGGCACTGGCGGTAGGCTGACTGGAAAGGATTGAGGAGATTGTTGGCAGACAGGTGAGAGTTCAGCTGGTTGAGGACGACCTTTTCAAGGAGTTTTGACAAGAAAGAGAGATTAGAGATAGGCCTGTAATTTTTCAGTTCATTTGGGTCTAAATTGTGTTTCTTGAGGAGAGGGTGAACAATAGCAGACTTGAAAGAATCTGGGACAGTTCCAGTTTGAAAAGAAGTGTTGATGATGTCAGTGATGAATGGGAGGAGAGTAGGGAGACAATCGGAGTAGAGAGAACCTGGAAGAGGATCCAGTTCGCAGGTTTTGAACGACATGGATCTGATTGTGTTGAAAATTTCTTCTTGTGAGACTGGGGTAAATGTAGTGAGAGGTGTGCCAGAGAAGGAAGGGTCAGGTGGGCATGGTTGACAGGGTGTCCTGTCAAGCCTGTCACGAAGAGTTTGTATTTTGGTGGTGAAATACTTAGAGAATACAGATGGGAGTTCTTCATTTGTATGTTTTGTTGGGAGAGGTAAGTCTTTTCGTGTGCCAAGGAGATGATTCATGGTTGTAAAGAGTTCTTTTGAAGAAGAGGCATTCAGGATTTTGGTTTGGAAATAGCTTGTTTTTGCAGATGCAATGAGGGTGGATACTTTTGTTTTAGAGGCTTGGAAAAGTTGCCTGTGTACAGTGAGTTTGGATTTGCGCCAGCGGCGCTCTGCTCTGCGGCGGGCACGTTTTGCACAGGCTATCTCATGAGTGAGCCAGGGGGTAGGGGGGCGGTCAGGTAAAAGACGGGTTGTGGCTGGAGCATGAGTGTCCAGAAGATGGTGGAGAGTAGTATAGAATTCATCGGCAAGGTTATGTGACTTTTCAGAAAGGAGCGGGAGGCATCAGATGAAAATGTGGAGAGGTCGATAGATTTGAGATTGCGTCGAGTCACTGTGCGCGTGGTACGGGAAGGAGGAGAAATGTCAAGAGAACAGAGAATTGCAGAGTGGTCAGATGGAAGGGCTGAAGTTAGACGGGTAGAAAGAACTAAGCAGTTGTTAGTAGCTGAATTGTGGTGATCACGAGAAATGATCCAGTCAAGAATGTGACCTTTTTGATGGGTTGGTTCAGAAATGTGTTGAGTCATATTGTGATTGGACAGAGAGTTGATGATATGTCTTGTGCCATAACGGTGAGTGTTGTCATAGTGGACATTGATGTCACCTAGAATGATGAGATTTCCAGGTAAGAGGCAGTAGTGGTCAAGCAGTTGGTCAAAGTCAGAGAGAAACGTGGATGTGGTGAGTTTGTTGGCAGAGCTAGGTGGAGGTCGATAGACACAGGAGAAGGTGATGGGGTGAGGGGTGGATTGGAAGGATACTTCAACGTGCTCGAAAGAAGGATGGGAGAAATGCAGAGACTGCGAGAAAGATAGGCGGGAATGGAGTGAGTCGTTGTAGAGGATGGCGATACCGCCACCTCGAGATGAGCGATGGAAAGAAGCAAGCCTGTAACCACTCGGAGTGAGGCTAGCATGTATAGGTTCATGACCAAGGGGGTTAAGCCATGTCTCTGTGATAAAAGCAATGTCAACGTGCTCATCAGCGATAAAATCGGCAATGACCTCGGCTTTGCCATCTTTGCATATTGATTGAGCGTTAAAAAGGCATAGTTTAACATTATCACAGTCATATGGCGGCGGCCGAGGTGGCGAAGAAGGCGGCACCGACGGGACAAAAGACGAAGGCGACACCAGCGGGGCAGAAGACGAAGGCAGCAACGACGGAACAGAAGAAGAAGACAAAGGTAGCACCGGCGGGACAGAAGACGAGGGCAGCGCCGGCGGGACAGAAGGACGAAGGCGGCACC
>JAPXFY010004983.1:10000-16254 GCA_030674185.1 Monoplex corrugatus | reverse complement strand
GCATTGCCCTGCTGCGGGGTAAAAATTTTTGGAAAAGGGGGGGTTGGTTTCCCAGGCCCCCCCCTTTGAAAAAAAAAATTAGCCTTCTTGCCTTTCTGAATTTTTGGGGTTTTTAAAAAAGGAATTGTAATTAATTTAAAAAGGGGGAGGGGGGGGAGGGGGTTTGGCCCACTCTGGGGTTTTTTTCCCGGGAAAAGTGAGGTCCTGCCACCTCACCCCCCCAGGGACCCCGGGGTTTGGGGGGAAAAATAACGGGTAGGACCTCGGGGAACGGGCCAGCTCGGGGATTTTTTGGAGCGGGTTTTTAAAAAAAAATTGGTTTGGGGGGTTTGATCATTCGGGTTCTTAAAAATTTCACATAAAAACCTGTGTTTTTTATGCAGGGGGAAAATTTTTTTCCCCAAAACGCAAAAACTCATCTTAAAAAAAAAAAAACCCCCGAAACTAAAAACTCCAGCACCCTACCCCCAACTAAAAAAACCCCTTAATTTTAAAAATTTCCGCCCCCCCCCCCACCAACTGCAAAAAACTTTTTTTTTGACTTCCGCACCCTACCCACCAACTGCAAAATTTTTAAACCCCTTTTGATTTCCCCCCCCTATCCACCTTTTTGCGAAAACTTTTTTTAAATTTTCCCCCTTCCCACCCTACCCACCAATCAAAACCCCTTAACTTTTTGACTTCCCCCCCCTATCCACCAACTGCGAAAAAATTAAACTTTTTTTTTCCCCGGGCACCCCCCCCACCAACTCGAAAACTTAACTTTTGACTTCCCCCCCCCCTATCCACCTTTTTGCAAAAATTTAAAAACCCTTTGCCCCCCGGGGGGTTTATTTTTTTTTGGGGAAAAAAACATTTCAACATGTATTAGTAGCCCTGTTGATGTCTAACCCGTTTGGGTGTGTGTGTGTGGGGGGTGTGTTTTTTTATGTTGTGCGGGGGGTATGTATTGGGGGAAAATGTTTTATGTGTTTTTATGTGCGTATGTGTGTATGTGGTGTGTTTGTGTTTGTATGTGTTGTGGTTTCTTTTTGGGGGTTTGGGGAGTAAGTGCGGGTTTTTGCATGTGTGAGAGAGACAGACAGACAAAAAAGAGAAGGGGGGGGGGAAAAACAAAAGAGGGGGAGATAGACAGACAACAGACGGGACGGACAAAGAGAGACAAGGGGGGAGACAGAGACAGAGACGGGGACAGGGACGGGGAAGCAGAAGAGACAGAGATATAGAGAGAGAAAGAAAGAGATAGAAGATCGATAACAAAAAAAGACAGAAAACCCCCCGAGTTTTTTAGATAGAAAAATAGATAGATAGATAGAAAAGATTTTTTAAAATAGTTTATGGCGTTTGTGAGAGAGAAAAAGAGAGAGAGAGAGGGGAGAGAGAGGGAGAAGGGGGGTTTAAAAGGGGGGTTTTTGGTGTGCATAAAAAACCCCCTTTGCGTTTGTGCGCGTTTGTGTCCCACTTTTTAAAATGTGAAAAAAAAATTTTGGGGTGGGGGGGGTTTTTTTCCCCCAGTTTCTTTCTGAATGGTTTTCTACAAGTTCGGGTTAAAAATCGGGGTTTTTTCCATTGATCCCCCCCAAAAAGAATCTGAATTTAAAAAGGGCCCATCCCCCCAAGGTCAAGGTCACACGGATAAAAAAAAGGTCTTACAATAAGTGATTATTTTTTTTAACAATTTTTTGTTTTTTTTTACAGTGTTTTTTTTTTAAAAATAAAAATTTTTTTTAACCCCAATTGTGTTTTTTTTTTTAAAAAAATAAGGGTTTTTTTAAAATTAAATAAGTGGGTTTTTTTTTAAAAGTTTTTTTTTTAACAAAAAGTGTTTTTTTTTACAATTTTTTTTTTTTTAAAAAATTAATTTGGGGGGGGGGGGGTTTTGGGGTTTTTTTTTTTTTAAAAAAATAAGGATTTTTTTTATTCTTTTTCAGAAACATTTTTTAAATGCCCCCTTTTTTTTTTTTTTTTTTTGGAGGGGGGGGGGGGGATGAGATTTTTAAAAAATCTGGTGCCTCTTACTTTTTGTTTTATTTTTTTTTTTCCCCTTTTTTTTTTTTTTTTTTTTTCTTTTTTTTTCCCCCATTTTTTTTTCCCCCAATTCAGTGTCTGGATTTTTTTGGGGGGGGGCTCAAGGGCCCCCCCAAAAAACCCGGGGGAATTTTTTAGGTGGAGGGGCAGGGGGGAAAAAGGCCCCGTTTTTGGGGGGGGAAATTTTCCCCCTACAAAAATTTTTCCCGAATTTAAAAACCCCCCTTTTCACCCCCAAGTTTTTTTTTTTTTTTAAAAATGCTTCTTCAACCCCCACAGTGCCTTGAAAAGGGTTTTTAAAATTGGGGGAAAATTCTTCGTTTTTCAAACGGGGGATTTTTAAAAAAGGTTTTCCCCCAAGGTTTTTTTGACGAAAAACTTGATTTTTTGGGGATAAACAGTCCCACAACAGGGGGGAGAAAAAAAAAAGGGGGGAAAATATATTGTTTTGTTAGGAATGTATTTGTTTAAAAAAATTTTTTTTTTTTTTCCAAACAACAAAAAAACAAAAAAAAGCTAAAATAGGTTCCCAAAAACCAAACCAAATTTTTAAACCCCAAAACCCAAACCCCAACCGCCCCCCCCCAAAACCCAAAAAAACCTCAAAAAAAATCAACTAAAACTCAATCCAATCAACCAACCCCAGCAAAAACCCCCAAAACCCAATTTTCAATTTTCAATTTAAACCCAAAAAACCTCAACCTAAACCCAAAAACCCCTCATACTCATACTCAAAAAAAAACTCAAACTCAAATCAACCTCAACCAAACTAAAAAAAAAAACCCCTCAAACCCTTCAAACCTCAACCCAACCTCAACCTAAACCCAAAAAAACCCCAACCCCTTTCCCCCCAACCCAAAAACCAAAAAACCCCAAAAAAAACCTCAAACTCAACCTCAAACTCAAACCAAACTCAAACTCAAACAAAACCAAACCAAAACCAAACTATAAAAAACCAAAGGAAAACCAAAACCAAACCGAACCAAGCAAAAAAAAACAAAAACAACCCAAAAACAAACAAACAATCAATCAAACAAAACAAACGTTTAAAAACAAAAAAAACAAACAAACAGGAAAAAAAAAACAAACAAACAAACAAAACCGAAAGAGTACAATGTAAAAAAACCAAGGACGATTGCATAAAATTTTCTCAGGCAAGCTGAATGGGTTTCATTCTGCAATTATTGTTGGTTCCTTAATAGCAGACATAACCAAACAGGACCTTTTTTTGCTTGCGCGTGGAATTTCTTGTGCAGGACGCCCGGTTTTGTTTATTGTTCCCATTACAAGGAAGTTTCTATTGGGGGCTGTGGGGGGTTTTAAAAGCCCCAAGGTTAAAGGGTTTTATTTTGACTCTTAACCGTTTATTTCTTGTGGTGTTTGTGGTGTGTGTTTGTGGGTGTGTGGGTGTGGTGTTGTTGGTGTGTAGTGTTGTGTTTGTGTTTGTTGTTTTGTTGTGTGTGTGTGTGTGTGTGTGTGTGTGTGTGGTGTGTGTGGGTGTGGTGTGTTGTGTGTTGTGTGTGTGTTGGGGTGGGGTATGTGTTTGTTTGGTGTTGTGGGTGTGTTTGTGTGTTGTTTTGGGGGTTGTTGTGTGAGTGTTGGAGTGTGTGTTGTGTGTTGTGTTTGTGTTGGGTTTTGTGTGTGTTTGTTTGTGGGGTTTGGGGTTTTGTGGTGTTGTGTTGTGTTGTGTGTGTGTTTGTGTTTGTGTTGTGTGTGTGTATGTGTGTGTGTGTGTGTGTGTGTTGGTTTTGTGTGTTGTGGTTTGTGTGTGGGGGTTTGGGTTGTGTTGTGTGGTGTTGTGTGTGTTTTGTTTTGTGTGTTGTTTGTGGTTGTGTTGTGTGGTGTGTGTTTTTGTTTGTGGTGTGTTTTGTGTGGGGTTGTGTTGTGTGTGTGTGTGGTGGTGGTGTAGTGTGTGGTTTTTGTGTTTGTGTTTGTGTTGTGTTTTGTGGTTGTGTGTTTGTGTGTGTGGTGTGTGTTGTGTGTGTGTTTGTGTGTGTTTTTTGTGTTTGTGTGTGTGTGTGTGTGTGTGTGTGTGTGTGTGTGTGTGGGTGTGTGTGTGTTGTGTGTGTGTGTGGGTTTGTTTGTGTTGTGTGTGTGTGTGTTTGTGTGTGTGTGTTGTGGGGTTGTGTATTTGTTTGTTTTGTGTGTGTGTTTGTTGTTTGTTGTTTTGTGTTGTGGTGTTGTGGTGGTGTGTGTTTTTGTGTGTGTGTGTGTGTGTTTTGTGTGTGGGTGTGTGTGTGTGTGTGTGTGTGTGTGTGGTTTTGGGGTGTGTGTGTTGTGTGTTGGTATTTTCATTCAATTCTTCTTTTAAGGTTCTGCGTTTTCCCCTGGCCCTTAGATTAAAAACTTTTCCCGTGTTATAGTGAAAAAAGGCCATTTTTGCATTGTAAAAAAAGAATATAAAAAAAAAAAAAAAAAAAACAAGAATATTGGGAACGAAATACATGTGGTGCAAAAGTAGGTATACAGTTATGAAAAAATAAAACACGTACAATATCATTGCATTTATTATACAAACAAATGAATATTGCATATACATGTAATAACAAGCACAACCTTAATCCCTCAGATACTCAAACTGCTTGTCGTCGGTATTCACACACTCCTCTAAACGGAGAGCGGAATTAAGCATTACAATAATGATGCGTACTTACTGTATACTGCTCTTGCCACCCCCCCCCCCCCCTGTATAACGAAGAATAACAGTATGATTTAAACAGCATCTTAAAACAAGCAAATTTTTTTATTAACAGTATGAATAAACCCGGGATTATAAAAAAAAACAACTTTCTATAGTGAATTGGAAAGAAAAATGATAATGAAAAATAATAGTGTGATTGAAAACAGAATCTTTAAAACAAACAAATGTTTATAGCTTTGTAGGTGAAAAAATGTAAATGAAGAATAATGGTATGATTAAAAACAGTATCTTAAAACAAAACACAATTCAATTTGCTGGTTTTGGTAGCACGAGCACATATAAAGCACAAAAGCAAGCTCATATTTCTATACACAAACAGATGTGGCACATAGACTAACTAGATATTTGTATCACAATTCGTTGGTTCAATCAAGTCAAACAGTTTTTTAAAAGTTTAAAAAGGTAAAAAAAAAAAGTAAAAAAAAAAAAACCACCCCAAAACAACAACAATAATAACAAAAAATTTTGCAACACTGGTACCGCTGACCTCAAAATCAGCACAGACCGTGGCAGAATGTTAAGGTTGTGACGTCATGGCGCCCTCACACGCATGATGACGTCACGTACAAAAAATGACATCAATAAGACGTATAGGAATATTCAAAAAAACCCATCTCAATCATACACAATGGTGGCAAACGAAAAGCAAAACAAAGGTGAAGGTGCGCTGACGCCGGGATGATGTGGGACGGGATTGGCATGGGCGTCGGTGTGACGTCATCTCCTTCAGTTTTTGACGTCTCTACAGCTCGCCTTTGGCCTTGGCCAGTTTTACCTCGCGCATAAGCTGGCAGAGGACGCAGGGCCCGCAGAAATTGACCATGCAGCAGTCATCACAGATGCCACCCTGCAAACACATCACCCGCAACATTACTTGAAAACTCTTGTTTTGAACTTATTTCCCCTCAAGCAAAATAACAGCAAACGGCACAACCTTGAGACAGGTTGATAAGTTTAAATATCTCGGAACGGTCCATCTCACCAGATGGCAGATGCATATCAGAAATAACCAGCAGAATCGGCCAAGCCAAAACAGCATTCAAGAAGATGAAAAGCATTCTTACCAACAAATGCCTATCAATTAACATCAGGAAGAGTGTTCTTGAATGTTATATGGAACCGGTAATGTTATACGGTTGTGAGGCGTGGACAGTCAACAAGCAAAACCAGAACAAGATTGAGGCAGCCGAAATGTGTTTTCCAAGAAGAATGTTGAGAGTTCTATGGACAGCAAAGAAAACAAACGAGACAGTCTTGCTTGAGGCAGACACAAGAAGATCATTGATAAGGAAGATTAGGAAAAGACAGGCATCATATATAGGCAATTTTATGAGGAAGAGGAATTAGAGCACCTGGTCACAACAGGAAAGCTGGAGGGAAAAAGGGCACCAGGTAGACCCAGGGAGAAACTATTGGACAGACTTGCAGAGTGGCTGAGGACACAGAGGGTGGAAGATGCACTTGCGGCAACAAGGGATAGATACATATGGAGGGCCATGATCGCCAACACCACGTGGTAGGGCCC
>JAPXFY010000498.1:0-56059 GCA_030674185.1 Monoplex corrugatus | reverse complement strand
TTTAATTTTCAGGATGGCATAACAGACATTTACAACGTAATTAGGGGAAAAAATCAGACATTTACAACTGTAATCAGGGTGCTAATCAACTTTCAGCTGTAATTAGGATGCATAATCAGCATTTAAACGTAATCGGGGTGGATATCGACATTTACAACGGGAAATAGGATGGCATAATCCAACATTTACAGCTGTAATCAGGATGGCATAAATCAGAATTACAACTGTAATTAGGATGGCATAATCACATTTACAGCTGTAATTAGGATGGCATAATCAAAACATTTATCACTGTAATCAGGATGGCATAATCAGACATTTACAGCTGTAATTAGGATGGCATAAATGGACATTTACAACTGTAATTAGGATGGCATAATCAGACATTTACAACTGTAATTAGGATGGCATAATCAGACATTTACAACTGTAATCAGGATGGCATAATCAGACATTTACAACTGTAATTAGGATGGCATAATCAGACATTTACAACTGTAACTAGGGTGGCATAATCAGACATTTACAACTGTAATTAGGATGGCATAATCGGACATTTACAGCTGTAATTAGGGTGGCATAATCAGACATTTACAACTGTAATTAGGATGGCATAATCAGACATTTACTGCTGTAATTAGGATGGCATAATCAGACATTTACAACTGTAATTAGGATGGCATAATCAGACATTTTCAGCTGTAATTAGAATGGCATAATCAGACATTTACAACTGTAATTAGGATGGCATAATCAGACATTTACAACTGTAATTAGGGTGGCATAATCAGACATTCACAACTGTAATTAGGGTGGCATAAATGGACATTTACAACTGTAATTAGGATGGCATAATCAGACATTTACAACTGTAATTAGGATGGCATAATCAGACATTTACAGCTGTAATTAGCATGGCATAATCAGACATTTACAACTGTAATTAGGGTGGCATAATCAGACATTTACAACTGTAATTAGGATGGCATAAATGGGCATTTACAACTGTAATTAGGATGGCATAATCAGACATTTACAACTGTAATTAGGATGGCATAATCAGACATTTACAACTGTAATTAGGATGGCATAATCAGACATTTACAACTGTAATTAGGGTGGCATAATCAGACATTTACAACTGTAATTAGGATGGCATAAATGGACATTTACAACTGTAATTAGGATGGCATAATCAGACATTTACAACTGTAATTAGGATGGCATAATCAGACATTTACAACTGTAATTAGGGTGGCATAAATGGACATTTACAACTGTAATTAGGATGGCATAAGCAGACATTTACAACTGTAATTAGGGTGGCATAATCAGACATTTACAACTGTAATTCGGATGGCATAATCAGACATTTACAACTGTAATTAGGGTAGCATAAATGGACATTTACAACTGTAATTAGGGTGGCACAATCAGACATGTACAACTGTAATTAGGGTAGCATAAATGGACATTTACAAATGTAATTAGGATGGCACAATCGGACATTTACAACTGTAATTGGGATGCAATAATCGGACATTTACAACTGTAATTGGACTAAGTCCCTAGTCTGATGCCCAGGTGCATGACTGTATCACTGCTGGAAGTTTAAATGGGAGGGCATTAGTTATTACTATGGGAAAGCAGCCAGCTTCTATTAGGAGGAGCTGTTGTTGGATATATGATTTTGAAATAGGTATTGTTCTTTTAATCCTTTCACCATTTCAGTCCTTCCACTACCTCACCCTATCCACCAGCTTTTCTGCAGGAAGCTATGACTTTAATCCATCTATCTCAGGAATCTGGTGGACAGGACAAGGGAGTGAAAGGGTAGATGGCAGATAGTGCAGATGAACGAAAGTGCTTTATGAGAAAAAAGGAAAATGGAAAAAAAAAATGCAGCCCATTTTCATTGGACTGTCAACAAACACACACACAACACACACACACACACACACACACACACACACACACACACACACACACACACACACACACACACACACACACACACACACACACCAACACCAACAACAACAGCAGTGACAACAAACAAAGTGATACCAAGAACCTGCAAACTCCTCTGGATCTGGGCTGAGTGCATGGGTTGCCTGTCGGTTTTTCACCCATTGTTGGCACACATTTGGTCCGAATGTACTGGAGACAAACATGAACGTATATACATATATATATACATATATACATATATATATATATGCACATATATACATATACAAACACACACCATATCTAGTTTCACTGTATGACATCAATGAAAATGTGATGTAATTAAATGTGCATCCGAAAAACAGATCTCAGCATAGAGCACCTCAGAGGCTGTGTTTTCACACGGTTCAAACTTAAAGAGACAGCCCCATCAAAATTCATGCCGACTTGATGGTTGCGCATAAAGACAAATGTGCGTCATATATGTTGTAAGGCAGTTTTCCTCACGACTGATAATTTCAAAAAAGCAAAAACCAACTCGAGAGTCAAGTACCCATGTGGATGTCCAAGTGAGTCCTGCAACTAGCAAACAGGATAGCTTGTAAAGACAGTATCTGAAAATGATCCATATAACTCAGTTTGTGTGAAATAAGTCAAGTGTGAAATAAGTCAACCTTATGGTGCTTCATACAGCACAATTGAATAAACCCTGCAGTTTGAGCTTGAGATAAAGAAAGTGGCAGCGACATTGAGACTTCACCCTTTATTTAGAGGAGTAGAAAAAACTGAGGGTTCAGAGTTTTAGGTGACTGCTTGAAGTGTTTGAGCCAGACAGCCCCAAACAACCATGTAATGTGATCACAGGTGATGAAAGGTGGATTATCTTCTATGGCATCCCAACTACATGATCAACCAAATGCCAACAGGAGCTAAATATGATGAAAGACCAGTTGTAGCATTTTTTCTCCATTTTCACGAACTTCCAAAACTCTGTAGCAGTCAACAGTTTGCCTGAAATCTACTTTTACTGCTAGATATATGTAGAAAGTGTTTTGCCACAAGTTGTGCTGTCCATTCATGAGCTAATCTGAATGTGGTTACTAGCAAAACACTCCTTTTACATGATAATGCAAGTGCCTATAAAACCAAGATCACTGTGACTTATCCGCACGAGAAATCCAGTCAAGTTCTCTCCTACCCACCCTACAGTCCTGACTTAGTCCTTCTGAACACTCTGGTTGGCAAGAAGTGTTCAAGAATCCAGGACTTGGGAAAAGCAGTGAAAACACAGCTTGCAATCATATCCCAATCAGTCCAACAAAATATATCTGTGTCTTTGATGAGGAGGCTGAAACTGTGTGGCGAGAGGTGGACAGTACTTTGAGGGACTTGGAAAATATCATGTACAATGCACTTCCAGTTTTGTTTTGCAAAGTAAGTGACAAGACAAAAATTCTGGACCAACCCTCTTATTATAAGCTGAACTTCATGAACATAAACCACATTTTAAGAAAGAAAGAATATACATGCATCATACACACACTTCCACAGTTAAGAAGCACAAGCAGCATTTCAGTTAAGAATTACATACAGCAATTTCAAGTATTAAGTAATATTATGTCTATCACAAACATAACTTAACACTGAAGACTACATACAATATAAAAATCTATATTTAGTAACTTACTGAAAGCTTTTAGAAGTAATAGCGCTGGAATTTTTTAAATAACAATTGTAGAAAATTGGTCAGGTTTTGTAACAAAGTGACTGAGAAAAAAGGAAAAAGGGTGAGAGATACGGAGGAAAAGAGAGCGTAAAGCCAAACCAATAGTACATTTCTCTGAAGTTATGTAAATACCAAGACAATAGGTGCCACTGAAAGATGAAACTCAAAACGACCCAAAACACTGGCTCAGCCCATTTATAAAAACTTATGCAAGGTGGCTGTAAGTTCAGCTGAATCTTTGGTCCAAACCTTGTAAATATTCATAAATACTTTACAAATCACTGCTGACCATGATACATTCTGTTCAGAGAGAGAGAGAGAAGGGGGGGGAGGAGGGAGAGATAGCCTTCCTCACAATGAAACAGTCTCCATATTATTAAAAATAGATAAAAAAAAAAAATTATTTCAATGACAGACTAACATATATGAAAAGGGGTTCATTCCTAAGAAGAATTATTACTAATATTAGTGAGTGACAACTGAAAATGAGAGAGGGAGAGAAGGACTGAAATATCCGAACAGATTATATTATTATTATTATTATTATGAACATTTAGTACGCCTAATCAAATTAATGCCCTAGGCGTTAACAATGGCAAAACATATAACCGAAATCACAAGCACACACACACACGCCCACAAACACACACACGCACACACACACACACACACACACACACACACGCACACGCACACACACACACACACACACACACAGCACGACATGCAAATACAATGACACATTGACACTAAGACATTATAAAGCCAACATTACGTTACATGGGGGGAGGGGGGCAGAAATTACCAGTTATTTGGGAAACAGATGAGTTTTGAGGGAGCGTTTGAATGTGGACAGAGAGGGTGAGTATCTGAGTGAGCGAGGTAGCTGATTCCAGATAGTTGGAGCTTGATAGGAAAAAGAACGCTGCCCAAACCTTTTAGTGCGGACTATGGGATACTATAGAGACGGGTGTCGGATGAGGACCGCAAAGCTCGAAAATTATATGCGACTGAGAAGACAGGAGAAAATGAGAAAGGGAGAGAATGACAGAAATATCCAAACAGACATGTGACTGAGAAGACAGGAGAAAATGATATATATCTAAAAATAAGATTCTTTATATAAATTCAACTAGATCTGACTTGAAATTACAACTTAACCCTTTGACTCCCACACCCTGTCCACCAGCACCCTGTATTGCTGACCATGCTAGAAAAGCAAAAACTTAACCCTTTGACTCCCGCACCCTGTCCACCAACATCTTGTATTGCTGACCATGCTAGAAAAGCAAAAACATAACTCTTTGACTTCCTCACCCTATCCACCCTGCAGGAAGCTCATGGATGGGATGAGGGAGTCAAAGAGTTAATTAAAAAAAAAATTAGGCCTGAAATCATAATGAATACAAACAATCACAGACAAATGTATATATATATACCTGTGTGTGGCATTTACTGCACTGCTCCATAAACATGTTGCCATGGAGTTCTGACAGACGGTCACGAGGAAAACCAGAGCGCAGATGTAAGCCGTCAACATTCTGACTGACCACGTACTGTACAATGCCTGGGCAAGGGGAAAAAATCCTAATCATTCAAGAATTGGTATTTGGATGAGAAAGATCAAATTCTGAATAAGCAATACACAGGCTAAAATAATACACATGTTGCAGATGTGTAAAACATATTCATCAACACTTCTTTTCAAACTGGAACTGTCCCAGATTCTTTCAAGTCTGCTATTGTTCACCCTCTCCTCAAGAAACACAATTTAGACCCAAATGAACTGAAAAATTACAGGCCTATCTCTAATCTCTCTTTCTTGTCAAAACTCCTTGAAAAAGTCGTCCTCAACCAGCTGAACTCTCACCTGTCTGCCAACAATCTCCTCAATCCTTTCCAGTCAGCCTACCGCCAGTGCCATAGCACTGAAACTGCCCTACTACACATTCTCAACAATCTCCTCCTTGCAACTGATACTGGCAAAGTCTCTCTCCTCACACTCCTTGATCTGTCTGCAGCTTTCGATACCATTGACCATGGTATTCTCCTTTCTAGACTTCATCATACTTTTGGCATCTCTGACATTGCTCTCTCCTTTTTCACTTCGTATTTATCAAACAGAAAACAAACTGTTCTCATCAATGGCACTTACTCTCAACCTGCATACCTGACCTGTGGTGTTCCACAAGGATCTGTCCTTGGCCCTGTTCTTTTCACTCTTTATACCTCCCCCCTGTCCACCATCATCAACTCCCACTCTATAAAACACCACTTCTATGCTGATGACACCCAACTTCAAGATAGTGACTCACCTGATAATATACAGCGCCTGTTGACTCGCACCACTGAGTGTTACTCGGACATTAAGAACTGGATGACACACAATAGACTTCAGCTTAATGACGACAAGACAGAAGCTATCCTCATTGGCACCCGTCAGAAACTTTCCCAGCTGCCTCCTCTTTCTCTCCCATTATGTAACACATCAGTCCCAATTTCTGATTCAGCTAAAAACCTTGGTGTCTGCATTGACTCTACCCTCTCCATGAACAACTTTGTTTCTCAAACTGCCAGATCTTGCTACTATCATCTCCATCGTATAAGCCTGATCAGGAAGTATCTCTCTGTCGAAACAACTGCAAAACTCGTTCTCTCCTTCATAATGTCTCGCATTGACTATTGCAATTCACTCCTGTCTGGTCTTCCTGCCTCCACCATTCACATCCTACAGCGCATTCAAAACAATGCTGTACGCCTTGTACTCAAAAAGAAAAAAGCTGACCACATATCTCCTCTCCTGGCACAACTTCACTGGCTCCCTGTATCAAAGCGCATACAGTACAAACTAGACACCATGTGCTACAAAAGCCTCAATAACGCAGCCCCCGATTACCTGTCAAGCCTACTTGAGATCTATGTTCCCTCACGTACCCTCCGCTCTGCCTCCGATCCTCTGACTTTTCGCTTTCCACGCACTAAGCTCAATACCTATGGTCCACGAGCCTTCTCTGTTTCTGGTCCACTCTCCTGGAACAAACTTCTTCTCTCAGTCCGTCAGCAACCTACTTTTGCCTCCTTCAAGTCCGCTCTCAAAACTCACCTTTTCTCCTCTGCATAAATTCCTAACCTCACTCAACCCCCCTCTGCAGCCTGTCTCCGCTCGGAGGGGAATCACTTTGTTTTAATATATAATTGTATATGATGTGCTCTCTGTGGTTTTCCATTGGTTTTATTCTTGCTTTTATTGCTTTTATTCTTTTCTCCCCATTTGTGGCCATGCGTGTGTGTGTGTGTGTGTGTGTGTGTGTGTGTGTGTGTGTGTGTGTGTGTGTGTGTGTGTGTGTGTGTGTGTGTGTGTGTGTGTGTGTGGTGCGCGCGTGCGTGCGTGCGTGTGTGCGTGTGTGTCTTTTCGGCGCTTGGATTTGATTTTGTCGAGATTTGCGCTATATAAATATTGTAATTATTATGTATGCATGTGCGTACGTATGTATGTATGTATGTATGTATACGCTTAGATTTATGTATGTATGTATGTATGCATGTTATACGCTCAGCTTAGATTTATGTATGTAAGTATGTAAGCATGTATGTATGCATGTATACGCTCATATGTATGTAGGTATGTATGCATGTATACGCTCAGCGCTTAGATTTGATTTTGTCAAGATTTTGCGCTATATAAATAAAATATATTATTATATTATTATATTATTATTATATTATTCTGTATAAAACATAGTCATTAAGGTTTAGTAAAATTCCAGCCAGCTTCAAAGTTCAATGTCTGAATACTGCAATATCAAAAGTTACTAACCTGCTTTGTGCAATAACCTACTTTGTATAGTACCACCAAACCCATACTAACCTGCTTTGTGCAATAACCTGCTTTGTGCAGTACCACCAAACCCATACTAACCTGCTTTGTGCAATAACCTGTTTTGTGCAGTGCCACCACACCCATACTAACCTGCTTAGTTTGTGCAGTACCACCAAACTAACCTACTTTGTGTAGTACCACCAAACTAATACTAACCTACTTTGTGCAATAACCTGCTTAGTGCAGTGCCATGAAACCCATACTAACCTGCTTTGTGCAGTGCCACCACACCCATACTAACCTGCTTTGTGCAGTACCACCAAACCCATACTAACCTGCTTTGTGTAGTGCCACCAAACTAATACTAACCTGCTTTGTGTAGTACCACCAAACTCATACTAACCTGCTTTGTGTAGTGCCACCAAACTCATACTAACCTGCTTTGTGTAGTGCCACCAAACTCATACTAACCTGCTTTGTGTAGTACCACCAAACCCATACTAACCTGCTTTGTGTAGTACCACCAAACTCATACTACCCTGCTTTGTGTAGTACCATCAAACCCATACTAACCTACTTTACTACACACCAGACTCAACACTAACCTGCTTCATGTAGTACCACCAAACCCATACTAACCTGCTTTGTGTAGTACCACCAAACCCATACTAACCTGCTTTGTACAGTACCACCAAACCCATACTAACCTGCTTTGAAGTAGTACCACCAAACTCATACTAACCTGCTTTGTACAGTACCACCAAACCCATACTGACCTGCTTTGTACAATACCACCAAACTCATACTAACCTGCTTTGTACAATACCACCAAACTCATACTAACCTGCTTTGTACAGTACCACCAAACTCATACTAACCTGCTTTGTGCAACGCCACCAAGGCCATGTGAGTGAAAGTTGGCTGAGCTGTTTCAAATGTCACATTCACTTGTGGTTTCTCTCCACGCTGTTCCAGCGTCCATACTCCTGAAATATATCAGATACAATACATTTATACTACCCTGTAGTTTTATCCCAACAACCTTATCAAAGATTTTTTCCCCCATCATTCTGATCCAAGAATGTTTTCCTGTATAACTACAATGTTAACCCTTTGACTCCTGCACCCTGTTCACCAGTATCCTGCATTATAAACCATGCTAGCAAAGTACAGACTTAACCCTTTGACTCCCTCACCCTATCCACCAGCTTCCTGCAGAAAGCTGGTGGATAGGGTGACGGAGTCAAAGGGTTAAGATTTTGAAATTGGTGGATAGGGTGCAGGAGTCAAAGGATTAAAAGAAAACTTAGAATAGAATTATAAAAAATAATCCAACACATCCATAGCTCTAAAGATCATAAAGAAGTGAGGCTGCAGAGACCTCACTACTCTGTAAGATTTTCGAGGGCAGGTCCGATGCTCATCCCTGTGACTTTCCATTCCATAACCCTGAAGATGAACTGGTCAGCTAGCCATTCAAAATTGTTATCATTAATGGAAGCTGTACATGACTACTACCTGTCCAGTAAAGATCCAAGTGTGAAATGAAGAGAAATCGTTACTATTTTGTCCACACATGTGCACACAGAGATTTTCTCAAAGGTCAGCATCAGTTTAGAATCTTTCCTTGTTACTAAAAAGGAAACCCCCTCCACCCACTTCTCAAAAAAAAAAAAAAAAAGAACGGACAGCTCAGCTACCACATCACACACAGCCTGCCTACCTTTTGGTCCTCTGAAGTCAGGAATTCCAGCAGAAGTGCTAATGCCAGCTCCTGTGTGAAAAACAATGAAAGAACTACTGCGAACCATATCCACAAGTTGCTGCACTTTGGAGTCCACAGTTTCAGGCGAGTCAAAAGTCTCTGGCAGTCCACATTTCCCCTTATGGTCATAGTCAGACAATCCCTCTGCGTAGTTCACCGACATGTTTCACCTGGTTTGTCCTTACTACAAGACTGTTGGTTAACCTATAAAACAAGAAACAAAAGAAATGTAACGCGTGCAGGATGACGGAAATTTGACGTGGTATGATATGTATGATATGATGTGCGTTTTAACATGATGTGAATATGTCATGAGGTAGGGCTCTCATTAATACATACACACACACACTTCCCTAAGTGTTGCAATACAATACAGGTATAAAAACAAACTATGATATAATATCCAGGGGATTTCATAGGACACATTAAAAAAAAAACGAGAAAGAATTCTAAACATGCCGTAAAATGTGAGCAAAAAGTTCTTTTTCTTGTTTGAAGATCAAAGGACTGATATATCCCATACATATCTATATCTATATATGTATGTCTATAGACAGACAGATAAACAGTCATGTGCTTCACAAGATATAAGGGAGCAAGGCTGTAGAGACCTTACTATTCTTGTGTTTGGTCATATTGACTAAACAAACCTCAGTGGAGTTTTGTTTTGCTTTGTTTTGCTTTTAATCTAAACTAGAAAATCACTGGTGCAAAAAGTTTCAGATCAATTCCTGCTATTTAAAGTAAGATTCTTGATGGCATCACAATCAGTTCAGTTACACAGACTAACATGGTGTTTCAATTTCAAATCCAAAGTTGATACTCCCATCTGTACCTACAAAAATAACAAAATATCCTCCAATGAACTGTTGCTGTATTAATAAGACTGATATCCATTGCATGGTGATCTTTTTCCCCTCAATCAAGCAAAATTGTGCCTCAAATATTCAGTCAGGATGAAGAAACTGGTTTTCGAGACGTCATCTCTGTTGCCCCAGAACGGCTTTTCTATAGTTTTTACATTTGGTTACTGTTCATTTCTTTTATTTCTAAGAAACTGTAATGCTGTCTGGCATGGACACTCATCCGTTCAGGATGCTCCATTCAGCACATATGCTAGAGTAGGCGGCAGTGTCCAGTAAAGATTGTGGTTTGTTGTTATCATGCTAAACTAATGGATGGGATCATATCTGTTAAATTCAGGATGGAAGTTGTAATGATGGTCTTTGTCTCTCTGAAGGAGATGGGGTGTTGCTGCTGTTGTAGTCTGCTTCCAGCGTTCACAAGTCTGCCTGTTTATTTCCCCAGGCTGCTACAGTGATTTTAAATCTACTGTACCATTACTCATGATTACTGACACAGCATGTGCTAGTTCTCTTAGTTCTTTCAAGGTAGATCTGGTAAGATCATGGAGATAGGATGTGATAAATTTTGATAACATGTAGGCCTAGGCCCTGCTGTGATGTGATCACAGTGCATGATGTAATCATATTATGATTTCATCACTTAAAGAAAAATAAACTATACATAAAAACACATGATCAAATCAAATCAAAACGAATCAGTCAATACACACAACTAATATGTGCCATGATCAGATGAAGGCAAAAAATCGTGCCAAAATATTTGGGTTCTGGGTCGGTCTATGGGGATCAGTCGTTTTTGTTGTAATGTCACAATGTGTCTTTGCTCAAAATCCAGGGGATAAAACAGACCGCCCAAACAGACCTACAGCCACCATGACAAACCTGGGCCTATGTGTAGTATGTAAACACTTTTCAGAGACGGCCTATTGACGATTCTTAGTTTTTTAAATTAATCTACTTTTTACATTTATTATAAGATGATCATCATGATCATGATCATGATCATGATGCAGGTTTGGTCTCTCACGCTCCTGCGGATTTCGCACATGAATACGCAGCCAGACTTTATTATTTTTGACAACTCTAAACGCTAATCCTAGCCTAGCCCTACCGTTAGTTACAGCTGTACGGGGTCTACCTCCCAAATCTCACCCTCCACCTCCGGGTTGGCCATCTGTCTATCCTCCGACGGTCTCAGAGAATCGATCATGAATGCGAGGGTTGGGGCTGGGTTAGGCCTAGTGTTAGAACTAGGACCGATGACACCGCGTCCCTACCCAAAATCCGTGAAAGTTTAACTGCACCATTACCACTACCAAAGGCGCAAATGCGCGTTTGTTGATGTTTACCTGAGTTTCCTTTTTAACTCCGTTGCGAGTTTTGGAAGGTTTTCTATTTTTCCTCTTTTTTTGTGTGTCTTTTTACAAAACACGCTACAAATAAACTCTATCGTATCAAAAGTGCACTCTCATTCTCTCAAGGTGAAGCTTGATCTTTTTCGGCTTGATACGTACGTTGTGGAATCCATGATTGGCGTAAGTGCAACGGAAAGGGGTACTGCAGTGACGCTCATGAAGCAAAACAGACAAATGTGAAAACTCTTTCTTGGTAATACCAAATCCAAAACAAGTGTGACTGCCAGCGTTCAAGCAAACAGGAACCACACAAAACACGAAAAAAAAAAATAAGAACGCGTATTTAATACAAGACAAAACAGGAGCAAATTTTTGGCCAACTGGCCTTTGTCAAGTGTAAGATCATAAACAAACAAACACTAAGATACAAAAATTAGGAGAAAAAGACTGAAACTTCCCTGTTCCGTCCAGTGTAAGAAAAGGAATAAACTGACCAAAATGACATCATATGTGTTTTTGAGATGAATTCTGCAATTCTGAAAGTGGTCATGCCAACAAAAGTGAACTTGACACTTGGCCACCTTGGATGCGTGGGTTCAATTCCAGGCAGAAGACATTTCTAAAATATAAAAAAAACATATATATATATATATATATATAAAACCCACAACAAAAGGGCATCCCTTAGCCTATGAGTCCAGCACCCTATCTACCGACTGCAAAAACTTAACCCTTTGACTCCCTCACCCTATCCACCAGCTTCCTGTATGGTTAAGTTTTTGCTTTGCCAGCATGGTTGTCAATGCAGGATGCTGGTAGACAGGGTGTGGGAGTCAAAGGGTCAGAGTGTCAGAAATAAAGGGCCAAACACATGGTTGACAAGGGTTCCTCCTCTGACAAACTCCTTTTGCTGTCCAACTCTCCCCAGAATTCCCATACTACTCATCATCATCATCAGGTGCCTTGCCGCATGGCGTTGACGACCATGGACTTCCAACCATCTCTACCTCTCGTTGCCCCTAGCATCTCCCCCACCCTCCTCATCCCCAGCCATTCTGCAAGTCCGTCCAGCATTCCCTGCCTGGGCCTACCTGGTGCTCTCTTTCCCTCCAGCTTTCTCGTTGTGACCATACTACTACTTGAATGTTTCCTAACCGACTGGGCTAAAGGCGACATAATAGGCCTACCAATATAAAATGTAGACTAGGAAAAAACATAGGCTAGGTAGCTGGTCAGCTCATGGGTTTATGTGCAGGCTTATGGCTTGTGCCATGATCACCATATACATGGCACCTGTGATGTTAGTGCATATAGAATTCGTTCCGAGCGCGGAGACGTCGTCTTGATAAAACTGGAAAACTGAAAACGCGATGTTTTCGCTGATGCTGGTCATATGACTAATGACGTTATCTTCAGCGCGTACATATCATTGGTAAATTTATTTCTTAATAAATCTGACATGTGTTAACTTCTGTTGAATATATACATATTTCCTACTTAAAACACAAAACAAAACAAAACAAATGACTGTTATCGCGCGCATGTGAAACACCTTCCTGTACTTCCGTTTACAATAACCAAGATGGCGATGTTCACGACAGTGGAGCACGTTGTTGTAGATGCTGGAGGCTTCATTCGCCAAGCTCCCATCAGGGTAGGAATCGATGTTTTGTTGTCTAATAAAGAATTTCTTATATGTGTGAAAGAATGGGTAGTCTTGGACTTCATTAAAAAAAAAAACGTGTGGCATCTTGTAGGCCTAGATCTAGATGATCTAGCTGTTGTGACAAAGTTAATCATTTTCATAGACTAGAATGATAAGACTCGTACATTGCACAACAAATTCACTCAGTGAACAAACACACACAGTGAATCGTTCATAAATGAACTGAAAGTGTGTTAACATACAGTTCAAATCTTTTTGTTAATGAATAGCCTATGTAGCATAATTACCATCACTGAAAAGAGAAAAAGAAAATCCAACTTTAAAATGGTACAAAAGGTTCTTAATTTAATGTTTGTTTTTAAATAGGCTAACATTTACTTTTTGATAACTATTATTTTTTAATAATTAAGCCTACAATAGCAAAAACTGTGACTACGTAGGCCTATAGACTTTCTTTTCATAACAAAAACGCCAGCCTACAAAGCCCTGGTACGTCCCACCCTAGAATATGCCTCACCAGTCTGGGACCCCTACACTACTAAAAACATTGAAAACACCGAGAAGGTCCAACGCCGTGCAGCTCAATGGGTTGTGAACCGCCACCGTCACACTTCAAGTGTCGATTCCATGCTGACACATTTACAGTGGTCCACCCTAGCAGACAGAAGAAGAATAGCAAGACTGACCACCTTCTTCAAATACCATCGAGAAGAGGTCAGCATCAACACCCCATTCAGGCCCACACCAAACACCCCAGCACGGTCGACAAGACAGTCACACAGGGAGACGTATCTCCTCCCTGCCTGTAAGACGAACTACAGGAAATATTCATTCTTCCCGAGGACTGTCAGGGACTGGAACAGTCTACCCCCCGAGGTTATCTCTTCAGCCTCGGTGGAGTGTTTCAAGTCCCTAATCTGACTAGCCAGCCCCCCTTCCCCCATCCTCTACCACCACCCCACCCCCAAAGCCAGTTCTACATACCAGCGTCCTAGCCAGCAGAAATCCCCAGTTTCTATACGCATCAGAACCATCAAAAGGATGATGGTGGATGTTTCAAGAAAGAAGAAGATACCATTGGGACGGCTGAACCATTAATTGAGTATCGGTAGAAAAGTATTTGCCCAAGACAACTTAGACATGTATGACCATGAGTCGCTGGACCTTAAAACTAATCAGGCCTAATTTGGCCTACTTACTTACCATAACTTGACTTTCAAAAACATACAACAAACAAAAATTAACCAAAATTCTTAAAATTCTTGTAACATCTGTCTCAAAAATTGCTGAGCAAAGCCCCAAGGTGATAGGCCTAACCATGAAAAAATACAACAGTTAGGCATATTCATTATCATTAGCCTTTAGAAGCTAATTCATTAGGATCTATTAATGAAATATACCTGTGTTAACCCCTTCAGTGCCAAGTACATTGTTTTGCTAGTGTATGCTGTTTGATAGATGGGAGTGGCAAACACACACCATGAAACTCTGTAGCATGACACTGTGCTAGGCTTCTTGTCTGGCTGCAGACTTCCAGTTTCATTTTCATGTGATAACTTATGCAGGTGGTTGGAAAAAAGTAGTTTTGAAAAAGAGAGGGAAGGGAAGAGCACCGCCATAGTCTTCCTCTGGCTCTGAAGCTCAAGCTTCTGACGTTGCAGCCTGGAAGGGGTGGCTGGCCAATTGGTATCCTGATCAGGAGGCCAAACCATGGTCAACTGGCATCCTGATCAGGACAAACCATGGTCAACTGGCATCCTGGTCAGGACAAACCATGGTCAACTGGCATCCTGGTCAGGACAAACCGTGGTCAACTGGCATCCTCATCAGGAGGCCAAACCATGGTCAATTGGCATCCTCATCAGGACAAACCGTGGTCAACTGGCATCCTGATCAGGACAAACCATGGTCAACTGGCATCCTCATCAGGAGGCCAAACCATGGTCAATTGGCATCCTGATCAGGAGGCCAAACCATGGTCAATTGGCATCCTCATCAGGAGGCCAAACCATGGTCAACTGGCATCCTGATCAGAAGACCAAACCATGGTCAGCTGGCTTCCTGATCAAGAGGCCAAATCATGGTCAATTGGCATCCTGATCAGGAGGCCAAACCATGGTCAACTGGCATCCTGATCAGGAGGCTAAACCATGGTCAGCTGGCTTCCTGATCAAGAGGCCAAATCATGGTCAATTGGCATCCTGATCAGGGGGTCAATTAGCATCCTGATCATAAGGCTAAACCATGATCATCCGGCATCTTGATCAGGACAAACTGTGGTCAACTGGCATCCTGATCAGGACAAACTGAGGTCAGCTGGCATCCTGATCAGGAGGACAAACTGAGGTCAGCTGGTATCCTGATCAGGAAGCATCAGGCATCCTGATCAGGAGGCCAAACCATGGTCAGTTGGCATCCTGATCAGGGGGCCAAACCATGATCAGCCGGCATCCTGATCAGGAGGACAAACCATTTTATCTACTGTTATGCGATGTAATGGCTGATAGGTGTTGTCTCAACTATTTCTTCACTCCTGTCTGTTCTAATCAGCATCTTTTGGTCTTGCCTGCTGTTCAGAACATCTCATCTCACAGGTTTAAGTTGTGATTTTTGTTCAAAAGTTTTGTTGTGAACTTCTGGTCTGATACTGGCAACAGTTAATGTCAGTAATAAAAAGGAAATGTATCAGGTGATTTTTTTCCCGTGTTTTTGATATTGTAGTCTCTTACCTATAATCACAGTATGAATCTATGAGAATTGATTGGTCAGTGTGTGTGCACTTGAGTATCCTTGATGTTTTGCAGGAGATTGGTGAAGAAGTTTACAGCGTGCCGCAAGTGGTGAAAGAAATCACTGATAAAGAGACCAAACAGAGATTGCAGGTCCTGCCTTACACCCTCAACCTGAAAAACCCTACACCAGAAGCTGTTATTTTTGGTAAGTGCTGAGTATTTTACAAATGGGAATTATTTTATTAAAATCAATCTGTTTTTAAATTGATTCGATTATCAATGAGTGTGATAGTCTGAGTAGTTAGGATGTCAGACTTCCATTCACAAGGTCTGATTTCCACCCTGCCAGTGTAGCAGTCCTGGTAGATAAAAGACATGTGATCCAACCTTTTTCTGAACCTTTGAACCAAGAATTTGGCCAGAGAAGCAAGTTTAGTTCCAGCTTATTAGCTTAGGCTTTCTCTTTCCATTTTTTGTTCATCTGGGAATTGCAAGAAGTCATTTGTAATCATCAGTGTCAGGGCCCTCAATGGATATGTGTGTGTGTATATGTATACACACACACACACACACACACACACACACACACACACACACACACACACACACACACACACACACACACACACACAAAAGTTGGGACAGAGTGCTAGTACTAAGCTTAGTCCTCTAGTCATTCCTTATCCTTTCTGTTGTTGAAAATCCTCATTGACATCTGGCTGTGGGCATTAGCAGCACAAGGGCGATGAGCATCTATTTCAGTAGGTTTGCAAAGTCATTTAATCTGTCCTCATCTGCCAGGAATTCCTCCCACATTTCTGGCCTTTGGGAGCTCAGTGTTACTGTTAGTCTCTTTACTGGTGTCTTTAGCCTCAGTGATTCTCCCATCCCTCCTCCTCCTTTGCTGGACCAAGTTTGCACCCATTTTCTGACAGGTTCTCCGCAAAGTGAGAAGAGCATGCAGCCCCTGAACACCAATAACCAGATCTTGACATGCAAAAAAGGTGTCTTGTCAGGAAGATTTCTTTGGGGGAGAGGAGGGGAGGAGGGCAAAAACGAGGACTTTGGGCTGACTTCATTGTCTTCTGCAAATGGCGGTGTCATGATGTGTAACTTTGATAGTTCCTTGCGCTTTGGCTGACACGATAAAGACAGGAGACTGACCATACGCCAATTCAAGGCAGATGATAGGAAAATATTGTACTTGGCCGGCAGTAAGTTACAGTGCTCACCACTTGACCAACACAAATCATCACTTGCCATGGGCAGTCAGGCAACTGTAACTGTCCTACCTGCACAAGGGACCATATCTTGCAGTGCTGGTTGTTTTGATATACATGTAGTTGTGTTTTAATCCATCACTTATTGCATCTTATAACATTTGTTGTTGTCTTCTTTATGTTGCAGTTTCTGACTTCGCCAAAAAGACAGGAGATTATAGAAACTTGTCACAGACTGATATCAGTGTATTGGCGCTGACCTACATGCTGGAAAAACAGCATGTGGGAGACAAAAACATCAAAGAACCCTCGAAAAAGGTAAGCCTACTTAAAGGTAATTTCATTCTTGCCAATCTATAATTTTCTTGTCTATCTGTAGCGTGATTTGCAGGGGTGCTGCATGTTTGTGTGCATGCATATTTAGAACAAATGAGCCCACACACTTAATACACATACACATACATGAAGTGACTCATAATACACTCACACACATATACACATGCTTTCACACACACACACACACACTCACACTACACTACACAGATAATGGCCCATGCATGCATATCTCTCATACACACACACACACACACACACACACACACACACACACACACACACACACACACACACACACATGTACACACACACAAACACATACACATGTACACACATACACACACATGCACACACGCGTGCGCACACACACACACACACACAAGCACACACACACTTTATTGTTTTATACACACATACACTCATTATTTTGTTTGTCTTGCTCTCACAGTCTTTGCCCTTCTCTCATTTTTTGTGGTGTATTGCCCATCGTATATTCAAGTTTTCGATTTGACATTGGAGAGTTATTTTCACAAGCTGGCTTTCAAAACAAAGAATCAGAAAAATATATATGTCAGTGTCCTGTTTTATTAAAATTCTTCATATATTTTGGGAGTTTGAACATTTGAAGAGTTAAAGAGATACTCAGATAGTCAGGTATTTGCTTGTTGCATTTCCGTCAAGCTCATATGTTATGATAAAATGTTTATCTGAAAGCACAAAATATTCAGCAAACATTAAGGGAAAGAAAGCTGATGTTTGTTAATCATGATGTTTTGATAGAAAAAAAAAACATTTGGGCAAGTTTTTAATAAATATGTATCAATGTAGTATGCAGCTAATGCTTAACGTTTGTGTACATTGTGTGTGTGTGTGTGTGTGTGTGTGTGTGTGTGTGTGTGTGTGTGTGTGTGTGTGTGGTGTGTGTGTGTGTGTGTGTGTGTGTGTGTTTGCATGCTTGTGTGTGTGTTTCAACAGCTGGCTGAGTACATCATTCCCAGTAAAGGAAGCTCAGGCCAACAGATTGCTGGTTTTTACCAACAAGCAGAGACCAAGAATGTAAGTAGACTAGCCAGGCTGTCATGTGGTCTAGAGTCCTAGGTGGGACCCCATAGCATCATGATCATTATCCCCATTATCAGTTTTGTACAGGCTCAGGAAATCTGTCAGATAATTGCTGGTGGATTTTGGGTAGACCACATATGGAGCTGTCTGAGCACGGTGAATCCCTCTTGGAAATAACTCCAATAACTCCAGTGACTGTTCTTAGTAGGGGGCTTATTAGGCAGTGTCCTTAGGTGGGTCAGAACTGACATTGTTGAACCCCATTGAAAGTGACTCAGCATCAGTGCAGGATCTCCTTTGGTGATTGACCCAATGATTACGCGACATCACTAGTTCCCATAGGCTTCCTAATATGGAACTTTAATTGAATGACCATGGGGGTTTTTTGTTGTGTTGCAGAGCTGGGATGAGTGGTTTGGGATCAGAGCTACTGAGGCAGGTGCAGAAGTAGAGACAGAAAAAAACAACATTGCTGGCTTGGCAGTTTTATTGAATACTTTTTCAGTTTTTCAGCAGACATCTTTTTAAGTCATACAGCACACTAGTCTGAATGAGATTTGCATTTTTTCAGACATGTGATCGCATGTCTTCTTCAGCAGCAGTGACACTCTGCATTTCTAAGCCACTCAGTTCATTGTGCAGGTCTGATTGTGCTTCATTTTTTTTCAGAAATGTTGTCTTGACTCATAATGTGAATGAACTGTATGTAACCTGCACTCGTACATTTTGGGTATTGAGTGGTATCAGCCGCGCCTGGTTTTCCTGCCACAGAATAATGCATTTATAAGAAGATGAAGATGGTGCACATTTTTTTTCTGACTTTTGTTTTATGTCATCTTTGAGTAGGCACTATTCAAGCTGCTCGTGTTTTTGTTGTTGTTGTTGTTTTAATCAATAACCATCAGTGTTATTACTGCAAAGCAGTATTCAGAGAATATAGTTTGATTTGGTGACTGTGATTTAGACACTGAAAGTGACATGATATGGAAGCCTTAAGAGAAAATTGTGCAGATAGTTTGGGTCATAGTAGATGTTAAATATGATAAATTAAACACGCCCCCACTTAAAGCAGTAGTTTAAGAATGCAACAGAATGTTTGTGAACAGAACAGAACTTTCCATTATCTTGAAGCATATTGATAGGTTACATTTCTTCTGTTGCGTTCATTAGTGGTTACAGTTTTCACTGTGGCTTTTGTCTGATTTTTTGTAAGCAAAAATGTATCCTGTTAACTTGGCTTCTCTGTTGTTTTTTTTTAAAGGAAAGCAAAGAGAACAGTGATGAAGAGAACAGTGAATGGTCTAAGAATGAAATGGGCGCCGAGGCCGAATCAAGTGATATGCTCCCTGAAGACCTCATAGAAGAAGAAGAAGCTGCTGAGAAAGAAGAGGCGGCCAAGTCAGGCGGTGATCAGCCAGAAGATCTAGAAGAAGAAAATGAAGAAGCTGAAATAGAAGAAGCAGAAGAAGAAAATGATGATGATGATGATGAAGGTTGGATCACTCCAAGCAACATCAACAACATAAAAAGTCAGATGGGGATGGGATCACCAATGACAGAGAAGACTCGTGTCGCTGTTGCCTGTCTGACGACAGATTTTGCAATGCAGGTAAGTTGGCATTGTTCCCTTGATTTTTAACTGCTACCTTTCTTCTGCTCCTCCCTCCCCTGGTTTTCTTCTTTTTTATGTGTTGTTGTTGTTGTTGTTGTTGTTTTGGGGGGGATGAGGGAGAGCGCAAGGAACAATTGAAATCAGCATTAGGTGTTGGTGTTGTGTGTGTGTGTGTGTGTGTGACTTTATTGTATCCATGATAATGATAATATGATATGCTTCTGAAGAAAGATAAATTGTGAGGGCACTGAAGTCAGAGTGAAAATTCTTCAAACATACAGTAGAGCACACTTATAACGAACACGCTTGAAACGAATTGACGGGAATAACGAACGCATTTCTGTGCCCCGCTTATTTGTCTCTTTATTTCAATTAAATTTTAATTACACATACTATACCGTGGCTCACAAATGCAATAAGCGGCAGCGGTTTGCCAATTCTGCCTCGTAACAATAAAGTCCGAAGGGACAGTAACTCTGAGAGTGTCTACGTCTTGCGCATGCGCAGGTGCTCTTCCTCTTTTCTCGGCAGCCATCTTCCAGCTCGCCTCGTACGCTCTGAGCAGCTAAGTATTTTTCGATTTCGCTACGCGATCGATCGATTGTCGTTGTTGTTTTTGTGTCTTGCCTATGTTTTCGTTTAAGGGAGAAACTTATGTGAAGCGATTGGGTGGCAAAGCGAGGGTTAAGAAGATTTTGTCCGCCGAATTCTCAAACCCACAAAGGGGTGGTTCCACCGGTGCACAAACCGCTCTCTCTTCAACTTCGTCTCTCCCTTTTACGTCTTCTCTCTTTCACACTATCGACAAGTCATCGCAACCCAGCTACGGTTCGGTTGCGGTGACCACGAGCCCTCAACTCAGCTCCGGCTCAGTTGAATTTTCGTCATTTTACGGCCCTCACACTGCCCGGCACGGTGATCGACTCAACTCCGGTTCTGTCGATTCTGTGCTCGCCCCCTTCGTACAGCTTAACTCCGGTTCTGCTGGTACTGTTTCAGCCTCCATGGCTGATGGGCGCATTGGGCATGGGTCTCCTTCGGGAGGCAAGATGGACCGTAATGTGAACGGAACCGGCTCACCCCCTGGTTCGCCAGGCGGGAGGGACACCCCCTGGTTCGCCAGGTGGGCCAAGGGAGACAACCCCACCCTTACGGGCGTCAGATCGTCGATCCGCCCCGGTTGTCTCCCTTCCTCCCCCACAGCCTGCTGCTGCACCCGCCACAACCTCTCTGTCCCATTCCGGACAGAGCACTTGGGCGCCTTGGCAACTACCAAGCGACCCATGGCGGGCTGCCACATCTCTGTCCCATTCCGGACAGAGCACTTGGGCGCCTTGGCACATGCCTAGCCGCCCCCAGCAGGCTGGCCCTTTGGGCACTGGGGACCGGGCCAGGCCCTACCCTTCATGGGGTCAGGGTCCTGATGCCCCTTGGGCTCAGCCCATGCCGCATCCCATGGCACCGCACATGGTACCGTGGCACCCATCCTTGGGATTTCCCCCGGCCTCGGCCACGGGATGCACGTGGTGGCCCGGCTTTATGCCCGGCGCCCCACCAGCGCAGGACTCACCCTGCCCAGCCCCCCGGCACCACCCGTGTTGGACACAACACCGGGGCTGCCTCCTGGGGGCTCTGACCCGGGTCCCACAACCGTGGCACCCCGGTCAGACTCTCCGCAGACTCTCGCCCCCTCCATAGGCGGGCCAGAGGATGAGGCCCCTGCCCACATGGCATTCTGCTTCCAGGATGCCATGGACCGGCTGGCACAACTCACACCGGAGGCGGTGTCCACTGTGCCAGAGCCCAAGGCTCCCAAGCTTGGCTCGGCCGAGCGCCTTTTCAGCGCTCACCCTACCTCAGCCCCACGGGCCTCCTTGCTAAAACAGTCCGACATGGTGGCTGACTGCCTCAGGCAAGCCCAGGACACCGCCAGGGGGAAAGAGGCACAAGATTTCGTTCCAGGATCTGTGCCTGACTTCCCGGGAGCCTTGCCCTTCAGGAAATTCCTGAAGCCGGCACCGCTCCCCTTCCAGCGGAAGCCCTTCATGGCCCATGGGCCTATCCCTGACGCTCCCCTCTCGCTCACACAGGAGAACCTCCTCCTTGTGAACGATCGCTCTCGGGCCCAGCCGCAGCATATCTCCATCACGGAGAAACGCTTGACGGAATGGGAGGAGAACGCGAGACGGGGGCTGGTGGCAACCTCCGCCCTGGACTCATTCTTGGGCGGCCTAGGGGAAGCCCTGAAGGACCCCAACCAGCAGTCCTTCACGCTCCGCCAGGCGCCTGACCAGGCAACCATCGTGGCCTTTATCCAGGCCATGGCGCAGGGGCTCAGATCCGTGGCCGAATCGCAAGCACGCACGTATCTGAACGCCGTCATGGCGAGGCGGGATGCCATTCTCGCGGCATCCTCGGTTGCCACCTCACCGTCGGCAAGGGCCTCCTTGCGCGCGGTGCCCGTCCAGCCGGGCTCCCTCTTCGGGAACCATGTTCAGGCCGTCCTGAAGCACCAGGCGGACATAAAAAGGGACCTCGCCCTCCATTCGAGGCCCTCTCGCCCTGCCGTGAAGCGCCCGGCTCCAGCGGCCTACCCGCCAAACAGGCCCACCCACACCAAGTTTCGGGCCGATCCCAGGCCCCAAGGGCACAGGAGACCGCAACAGCATTCGGGCAGGCCGGTGGCCCGGCCTAAGGCCCGCAGGCCGGCTCCCTCTCAGCCGGCCAACCCCCAATGACTCACCCCCGGCCTGAGGCCATCACCCCCCACGGGCGATCCTGTGGGCAGTCTCTCCAGACACATCGACGCGTGGGAGAGGCTGCCCGCCAGCCCGTGGGCCCTGCGGGTGATCAGGTCGGGGTTCCGCCTTCCTTGGGGCCCAAGGAAGGCTCCTCTCACGCTCTCTCCCCCTGCTTTCGCACTTCCTCAAGATCGCTCGGCCTCGCAGGCCCTGGATCAGGAGGTTCTTTCGATGTTAGCCAAGGGGGCTACGGAGGAAGTTTCCTTCGCTGCGTCCCCGGGATTCTATGGACGCATCTTTGTGGTCCCCAAAACTTCGGGGGGCTGGAGGCCCGTCCTGGACCTCTCCTCCCTAAACCGGTTCCTCCGCGTCCTCCATTTCCGTATGGAGACCCCTATGTCCATCCGCGAGGCCTTGCACCCGGGCGACTGGGGGATATCCATCGACCTCAAGGATGCATACTTCCATCTCCTCATTCACCCCAGGGACAGGAAGTACCTCAGATTCGTCTGGAGGAACCGGATCTTCCAATTCAGGGCACTGCCCTTCGGTCTGGCACCCGCCCCTTGGCTCTTCACGAAGGTGGCGAGGGAACTCTGCATGCATGTTCGGGAGAAGGGCATCCGCCTCAAGGCCTATCTAGACGATTGGCTTCTACTCGCCTCCTCCAAAGAACAGTGTGCGCAACAAGCATCCCAGGTCCTGCAACTCTGTCACAACCTGGGCTTTGTCTGCAACGAGGAGAAGTCGGACCTAACTCCCTCCAAACAATTCCAGTTCCTGGGCATGTCCTTCGACACCTCCAAGTGGAGGGTCACCCCGTCTCCCCAGCGCTTACTGCGCCTTCAGGGCCTCTTAGCCCAACTGCTCCCCCAACTCCAAACGCCAGCAAGGAAGCTGGCCTCCCTACTGGGCCTTATGGAGTCGCTGGCACCCCTAGTGCCACTGGGTCGTCTTCTCAAGCGGCAATTCCAACGCGGCTTCAGGAAGCGTTGGTCACAGTCGCTTCAGCCATGGGACCTCCCGGTCCACCTGGGCCCTTGGTTCATATCAGCAGTGACCAAATGGCGCTCCCAGTCACGCCTGGCCCAGGGAGTCCCCATCACACTGCCCCCTCCTCAGGAGCACTTGTTCACGGACGCGTCCACCTCCGGGTGGGGAGCCCATGTCGGCACGCTGACAGCCGCAGGTCGGTGGTCGACCGACCTCATGCCCTGCCACATAAACATGTTGGAACTGGAGGCAGTTTGCCTGGCACTCGGGGAGTTTCTCCCCTTTCTGAAGGGAAAACATGTCCGCATCAACACGGACAACACCACAGTAGCTTGTTACATCAACAAGCAAGGGGGCGCCCGCTCCCACTCCTTGTCTCGGAGAGCGGAACAGCTCCTCATCTGGTGCGAGGAACACTCGATTCAGCTCTCAGCAAAGCATGTCCCGGGGAAGATCAACATACTTGCGGACTCTCTCAGCAGATCCCACATGATTCTTCCCTCGGAATGGACACTGGTCCATGCAGTCCTGGAGCCAGTATGGGCAGCATGGTTCAAACCACACGTGGACCTCTTTGCCACCAGGTTCAATCACCGCCTCCCTTTGTACGTCTCTCCAGTTCCGGACCCAGCGGCCTGGGCTGTAGATGCCCTATCCATTCCATGGTCGAACCTCATCGGCTATGCCTTTCCCCTGTTCCCCATTATGGGGAAAGTGCTGAGGAAAGCCAGGGAGGACGCAGCGACATTAATCCTTGTCGCACCCAAATGGCCAGCACAGGCATGGTACCCAGAACTTCTGCACCTGTCCCATGTGCCGCCGCTAAAACTCGCGGTATCGAGCCGCTCCATCCTCCAACCCAGGTCAGGCATTCCGCACGGCAATCCAGACGTTCTAAACCTTCACGCCTGGATGCTGTGCGGGACTCGATGTCTTCATTAGGCCTGTCCCCGGCCGTAATCGGCCTTGTGCAGCAAGCTCACAGGCCGGGCACACAGGGGGTGTACAATGCCCACTGGAATGGCTGGGTCTCTTGGTGCACCTCAAATGAGGTGTCACCCCATTCACCCTCTCGCTTGCAGTTGGCCAACTACCTCGGCTTTCTGTCCACAGAGAAAAAGCTTTCCGCATCCTCAGTGAAGGTCCACAGGGCGGCCATCTGCACCACCATCCGTTAGTTGGGTGGTCCGTCCTTTGAGCACGATCCTCTATTGCGGAATCTCGTCAGAGGGGCTTCTCTCCAGGAAGCCAGGAACCCCCGCCGAACCCCGGCGTGGGATCTCTTTCTCGTCCTCTCATCCCTTAGACTCCCCCCTTACGAACCCATCAGGGAGTGTTCCCTGAAGTTCCTCTCTTTCAAGACGGCCTTTCTCGTCTCTCTCGCATCGGGGAGGCGCTGCAGCGAAGTGCACGCCCTTAGTGGTCTCCCCGGAGATGTTGCTCTCGAACCTGATGGCTCGATGTCTCTCCGCCTACTCCCGGAATTCTTGGCCAAGAACCAGTCTCCAGGTTCTCCTTCGCCGGCCATCCACATCCATCCCCTCACGTCTATCCTCGCTCCGGACGACGAGGATCGCACTCTCTGCCCGGTTCGCGCACTGCGAGCGTACAGAAAGCGGACGAAATCTTCTTGCCAGCAGCGGCGCCACCTTTTTCTCTCTTACAACGAAAACTATAGAAAGGACATTAGACGCACGTCCATCTCTCGATGGCTGAGGGAAGTCATCAAGGCTGCGTATGCCAGGTCGAGCGCCGAGCTAGCTGTCTTCTCCCCAAGGCCCCATGAGATCAGAGCATGGGCTTCTTCGCTGGCAGTCATCCACAATGCCAGCATCCAAAACGTCCTAGACGCCGCGTACTGGCGTTCCCCGGGCACTTTCATCCAGTTCTACCTGCGCGACGTCTCCCGTCTGCGCGAAGATGGGTCCAGGGGTATCGCTTCCGCTGTGGTGGCCCAACACCCCATCTCAGCCACACGCCCTGACTCCTGCCATTCCTCCAGGCGTTAACCAGGTAAGCCCTCCATCCGGGTAGTGCTATTCTGCATTTGTGAGCCACGGTATAGTATGTGTAATTAAAAGGAAATTTTCCTTCTAAAATTACGTTTAATCTAACATACTTACCATGGCTCACGCAGAGTCCCTCCCGACCTCCCCGCCTTCCTGGTTCCTTCTAGCCACAGTCAGGGTCAAGGTCAAGGTCTCCTCGAAAAGAGGAAGAGCACCTGCGCATGCGCAAGACGTAGACACTCTCAGAGTTACTGTCCCTTCGGACTTTATTGTTACGAGGCAGAATTGGCAAACCGCTGCCGCTTATTGCATTTGTGAGCCACGGTAAGTATGTTAGATTAAACGTAATTTTAGAAGGAAAATTTCCTTTTCACGCATTTAGCGAACAAGCGTTAACGAACTGACGGCTGTAACGAACTCATGTTTTTGCCCACCAAGGTCTTATTTTTCTTTGTTCACGACTGAAGTAACGAACTAGCCCACGTGGGCCTGAAAACACGTGGCCGGCCCCCTGGCCACATTCGCCTGGTCACGGATGGTGGTCACTATCGCACAATGCCTCGCTTGCCCGCGCCTATTCATGACGGCGATCTAAAAATAGATTATCGATCGATGGCATTTGGACCAGGAAATTGTGGACCAAGTCAAAGCTGCTGGTTCCAGTTCTGTGCCTCCTGAAGAAGAGGACGAGGCACCTGCAGAGCAGCTCAAGGCTGTGAGCTCTGCAGAAGCCAAACAGTGTTTGAAAACTCTTAGGGACTTTTGTGTTGTGAATGGCGGAGAAACCTTTTTTGACACTTTAGGGGACATGGAGAAATTCATTCTTGAATCGAGCGAAAAGGGAAAAAAACAAACTGACATTACATCATTTTTTCACCCGTGGGCAAGAAATTAGGACTCTAGATGAATGTATAATGGCTTTGGGGACGTGGATAAACTGGGAAGGGGGGGGGGGGGGGTTGTGTGAGGGATAAAATGTGTGTGTAAAGGTTTGACTGATATAAAGAACTATTTTTTTTGCCTGGGGTTGTTCTTTATATCAGTGTTCTACTGTAATTCATTTTTATGTCATGTAACTGAACTGAGCAAAGATTTCAGACTTCTGAGGAAATCTGGAAAGTGATGTTTATCACATGATGGAGAGAAAAAGAAGTGATACTTATCACAGGATCTGAGAGTAACCATTCTTAAGAAACAGTAGCATATTCGTTAATGTGGAAAAAAAAGCTCTTGACAGAACAAAATGATGTTGGTTCCTAATGAAAGATGAGGTCTGATTGACTACATTTTATCTATAATATTTGAAAATATTGTGAAAATTGACTGGATTTTAATCTATAATATTTGAAAACACTGTGAAAAAACTTTGTGTGTTTTCATTAAGCAGGTCAATGAAGGAACAAGTTTAAGAATAACTTAAAATACATATTTCAATTTACAAAACTTTATTGCAGTTTTAAAAAAGTAAGTAAACACCACTGTATTCACAGCACTGGATTTCCTCAAATTGTGTGTACTACTAGTGAATATAGAATCAGTGTAATAGAAGACAAAAAACAAACAAAAAAAAGTAATGAAAATAAACCCAAGACAGTCTCTGTGTCACAGACTCTGGTATAATCTGTTCATTCTGTAAGTCTTCATCTTCATGAATCAGATCCAGACTGTCTGACCACTCGGTGTATTGGAGCTTTCTTGGTTTGTCAGAGGAGGTGGTCCACTTTAAGGAAGCTTTTTCAGCACTGACGGATTTCTCTCTCAGAGCGTGCGGCGTCATCAAATTTGACGATTCATTTTAAGCCAGCCATGCAAACTCTCCTTCCGTTTGGGAAGAATGCTTCACCAACTCGCTGATGACCTGCTTTTATTCCAAGTGGAAGTTTCTGACCCAAACGCTGTTGCTCTTGTGTGCATCAACTCAAGAGATACATGTGATTTTATGACAGAAAGTGCAGATTCCATGGTAGGCTGATAGAATACCAGTATAAAATATAGACTAGGTAAAACATAGTGTAGGTAAGGCCTCAGGACCTGGCTAGCTCATGGGTTTATGTGCAGGCTTAAGGCTTGCACCATGATCACCATACACTTGGCACCTGTGACGTTAGTGCATATATATGGAATTCGTTCAGAGCACGGAGACGTCATCTTGACAAACTTAAGCTGAAAGTGAAGCAGGTTCAGCAAAGCTTGGTGACTTGTTTGAAAAACTCACCAAATGGTTTAAGTTTAATCACGGTGTGTAGACAGATTCAAGCCATTACTGTGTACTTGCCATTGGTGAGTGAAGTTGTATTTTTATTCGCCAGCTGTTTTCTACTTGCCATAGCATTAGAAATACTTGACACTGTCAGGGCTGTTCCATCATTTTAAATTACATAATCTGCTGTGGAGACTTGTGTTTTTCAACAGTGATTTGTGTTTATCACTTTATGTAAATGAATAAGGGTGTGTGTGTGTGTGTGTGTGTGTGTGTGTGTGTGTGTGTGTGCTTGCGCATTTGTGTTTGTGTGAGTGTGCATGAGTGTGTGGCTCTGTGTGATAATGTATGAGGTTTATGTATGTTTAAATAAATATTTTTTCTTTCTGTACCAATCAACATATGATGTAGATACTTAATGGTAATTCATTTGCATTGCTTGTTGTTTTTTACCAGAGTTTATGTATCACATATGAAGTAGACCATTATTAATATAATTCATTTGTATTGCATCTTTACCATATTTTTTGTATGTTCAGTAAGTGATTTTTATTTTTTTCTGGACCAATGGACATGTGAAATAGGCTTTTGATTATAATTCATTTGTATTGCATCTTTACCAGTTTGTAATTATAGTTCTTCTGTTTTCATCATATTATAAGGGATCAACATGTATTTGCATAACATATGTCTGCCTGCATCTCTCATGCTTTTTGAATCACTTTCGGGTTTTGTGAGATGAGGTGTACAAGTAATATTAATATTAACCCTTTGACTCCCGCACCCTGTCCAGCAGCGTGCTGCATTGTCAATCATGCTAACAGTGCAAAAACTTAACCCTTTGACTCCCTCACCCTATCCACCAGCTTCCTGCAGTAAGCTGATTGGTAGGGTGAGGGAGTAAAAGAGTTACGTTTTAACATTTGGTTGATAGGGTATGGGAGTAAAAGGGTTAAAATAAATGTGATTATTGTCACACAGAATCTAACATTTCCTGAAAAACGTAATATTTTTGAAGCCCCTTTCTCTCTCTTGCCCCCCACCGATCCAAATGCTTCAATGTGTGCGGATTTGATTTAAAAACGTAAACAGTTAACACTTTAACATGAACAGTTAACACTTTTACATGGAGATCACCGAAAAATTCATGAACGGTAAACACGATTTTGGTGAGTTAAAAGAGAAGCTAAAATATACGAGAACGTGATGCTCCTGGGATCGGGGAAAATCCACAAATAAGCCGCATCATTTTTTAAGCCGCAGGGGTTAAAGCTGGGGGGAAAAGTCACAGCTTAGAGCCCGAACTTTACGGTAGATGTGTATTTTTTGTAAGTTAAGAAATCTGAAATTTGGAAAACAGTTGTAGAAATGTATTATTGTTATTTTCATCAATGCCATTGCACCTTTTTGTGTGTGCAGAACGTTTTGATCCAGATGGGGCTGAATGTGGTGTCTGTGGATGGAATGCTGATTAAACAAGCCAGGAGCTACGTCTTGCGCTGCTTCACCTGCTCAAAGTAAGTTATTACTGTTTCGGTTTCTCCCCATATGTAGCAGTTTATTGTCCTTTACATTCTCTCCGTATGTAGCAGTTTATTGTCCTTTATGTTCACCCCATAAGTGGCAGTTTATTGTCTATTACGTTCTCCCCATATGTAGCAGTTTATTGTCCTTTATATTCTCCCCAAATGTAGCAGTTTATTGTCCAATACATTCTCCCCATATGTAGCAGTTTATTGTCTATTACGTTCTCCCCATATGTAGCAGTTTATTGTCCTTTACATTCTCCCTGTATGTAGCAGTTTATTGTCTATTACGTTCTCCCCATATGTAGCAGTTTATTGTCCTTTATATTCTCCCTGTATGTAGCAGTTTATTGTCTATTACGTTCTCCCCATATGTAGCAGTTTATTGTCTATTACGTTCTCCCGGTATGTAGCAGTTTATTGTCCTTTACATTCTCCCGGTATGTAGCAGTTTATTATCCTTTATGTTCTCCCTGTATGTAGCAGTTTATTGTCCTTTACATTCTCCCTGTATGTAGCAGTTTATTATCCTTTATGTTCTCCCTGTATGTAGCAGTTTATTGTCTATTACGTTCTCCCCATATGTAGCAGTTTATTGTCTATTACGTTCTCCCCATATGTAGCAGTTTATTGTCCTTTATATTCTCCCTGTATGTAGCAGTTTATTGTCTATTACGTTCTCCCCATATGTAGCAGTTTATTGTCCTTTACATTCTCCCTGTATGTAGCAGTTTATTATCCTTTATGTTCTCCCTGTATGTAGCAGTTTATTGTCTTTTACATTCTCCCCATATGTAGCAGTTTATTGTCCTTTATGTTCTCCCTGTATGTAGCAGTTTATTGTCCTTTATGTTCTCCCTGTATGTAGCAGTTTATTGTCCTGTACATTCTCCCCATATGTAGCAGTTTATTGTCCTTTACATTCTCCCCGTATGTAGCAGTTTATTGTCTACTACGTTCTCCCTGTATGTAGCAGTTTATTGTCCTTTACATTCTCCCCATATGTAGCAGTTTATTGTCCTTTACATTCTCCCTGTATGTAGCAGTTTATTGTCCTTTATATTCTCCCTGTATGTAGCAGTTTATTGTCTATTACGTTCTCCCTGTATGTAGCAGTTTATTGTCTATTATGTTCTCCCTGTATGTAGCAGTTTATTGTCTATTACGTTCTCCCTGTATGTAGCAGTTTATTGTCTATTACGTTCTCCCTGTATGTAGCAGTTTATTGTCTATTACGTTCTCCCTGTATGTAGCAGTTTATTGTCTATTACGTTCTCCCTGTATGTAGCAGTTTATTGTCCTTTACATTCTCCCCGTATGTAGCAGTTTATTGTCCTTTACATTCTCCCTGTGTGTAGCAGTTTATTGTCTATTACGTTCTCCCTGTATGTAGCAGTTTATTGTCCTTTACATTCTCCCTGTATGTAGCAGTTTATTGTCCTTTACATTCTCCCTGTATGTAGCAGTTTATTGTCCTTTATATTCTCCCTGTATGTAGCAGTTTATTGTCCTTTATATTCTCCCTGTATGTAGCAGTTTATTGTCCTTTACGTTCTCCCTGTATGTAGCAGTTTATTGTCCTTTACATTCTCCCTGTATGTAGCAGTTTATTGTCCTTTACATTCTCCCTGTATGTAGCAGTTTATTGTCCTTTACATTCTCCCTGTATGTAGCAGTTTATTGTCCTTTACATTCTCCCTGTATGTAGCAGTTTATTGTCCTTTACATTCTCCCTGTATGTAGCAGTTTATTGTCCTTTACGTTCTCCCTGTATGTAGCAGTTTATTGTCCTTTACTTTCCCCTGTATGTAGCAGTTTATTGTCCTTTATATTCTCCCTGTATGTAGCAGTTTATTGTCCTTTACTTCTCCCCGTATGTAGCAGTTTATTGTCCTTTATTCTCCCTGTATGTAGCAGTTTATTGTCCTTTACATTCTCCCTGTATGTAGCAGTTTATTGTCCTTTACATTCTCCCGTATGTAGCAGTTTATTGTCCTATTATTACATGTCTCTCCCTGTATGTAGCAGTTTATTGTCTTTACGTTCTCCCTGTATGTAGCAGTTTATTGTCTATTACGATTCTCCCTGTATGTAGCAGTTTATTGTCTATTACGTTCTCCCCTATGTAGCAGTTTATTGTCTTTATTTCTCCCTGTATGTAGCAGTTTATTGTCTATTACTTTCCCCTGTATGTAGCAGTTTATTGTCCTTTACTTCTCCCTGTATGTAGCAGTTTATTGTCCTTTATGTTCTCCCTGTATGTAGCAGTTTATTGTCCTTTACATTCTCCCTGTATGTAGCATGTTTTTATTGCCTTTAGTTCTCCCTGTATGTAGCAGTTTATTGTCCTTTACATTCTCCCTGTATGTAGCAGTTTATTGTCCTTTACTTTCTCCCCGTATGTAGCAGTTTATTGTCTATTACTTCTCCCTGTATGTAGCAGTTTATTGTCCTTTACGTTTCTCCCTGATATGTAGCAGTTTATTGTCCTATTACTTCTCCCTGTATGTAGCAGTTTATTGTCCTTTACTTCTCCCGTATGTAGCAGTTTATTGTCCTTTACTTCTCCCTGTATGTAGCAGTTTATTTCCTTTATTGTCTCTCCCTGTATGTAGCAGTTTATTGTCCTTTATTACGATTCTCCCCTTATGTAGCAGTTTATTGTCCTTTACATTCTCCCTGTATGTAGCAGTTTATTGTCCCTTTATGTTCTCCCTCCGTATGTAGCAGTTTATTGTCCTTTACTTCTCCCGTATGTAGCAGTTTATTGTCCTTTACATTCTCCCTGTATGTAGCAGTTTATTGTCCTTTAATTTCTCCCTGTATGTAGCAGTTTATTGTCCTTTAATTCTCCCTGTATGTAGCAGTTTATTGTCCTTTACATTCTCCCTGTATGTAGCAGTTTATTGTCCTTTAATTCTCCCTGTATGTAGCAGTTTATTGTCCTTTATTCTCCCTGTATGTAGCAGTTTATTGTCCTTTAGTTCTCCCTGTATGTAGCAGTTTATTGTCCTTTAGTTCTCCCTGTATGTAGCAGTTTATTGTCCTTTAGTTCTCCCTGTATGTAGCAGTTTATTGTCTATTACGTTCTCCCTGTATGTAGCAGTTTATTGTCCTTTACTTCTCCCTGTATGTAGCAGTTTATTGTCTTTACTTCTCCCTGTATGTAGCAGTTTATTGTCCTTACATTCTCCCGTATGTAGCAGTTTATTGTCCTTTACATTCTCCCTGTATGTAGCAGTTTATTGTCCTATTACTTTCTCCCTGTATGTAGCAGTTTATTGTCCTTTACATTCTCCCTGTATGTAGCAGTTTATTGTCCTTTAGTTCTCCCTGTATGTAGCAGTTTATTGTCCTATTACATTCTCCCCTGTATGTAGCAGTTTATTGTCCTTTACATTCTCCCCTGTATGTAGCAGTTTATTGTCCTTTACATTCTCCCTGTATGTAGCATTTATTGTCCTTTCATTCTCCCTATGTAGCAGTTTATTTACTTCCCTGTATGTAGCAGTTTATTGTCCTTAATTCTCCCTGTATGTAGCAGTTTATTGTCCTTTACTTCTCCCGTATGTAGCAGTTTATTGTCCTTTACATTCTCCCTGTATGTAGCAGTTTTATTGTCCTTTACGTTCTCCCTGTATGTAGCAGTTTATTGTCCTATTATGTTCTCCCTGTATGTAGCAGTTTATTGTCCTTTACATTCTCCCTGTATGTAGCAGTTTATTGTCCTTTATTCTCCCTGTATGTAGCAGTTTATTGTCCTATTACATTCTCCCTGTATGTAGCAGTTTATTGTCCTATTACGTTCTCCCCGTATGTAGCAGTTTATTGTCCTTTACATGTTCTCCCTGTATGTAGCAGTTTATTGTCCTTTACTTCTCCCTGTATGTAGCAGTTTATTGTCCTTTATACTTCTCCCTGTATGTAGCAGTTTATTGTCCTATTACTTCTCCCGTATGTAGCAGTTTATTGTCCTTTACATTCTCCCTGTATGTAGCAGTTTATTGTCCTTTAATTCTCCCTGTATGTAGCAGTTTATTGTCCTTTACTTCTCCCTGTATGTAGCAGTTTATTGTCCTTTACATTCTCCCGTATGTAGCAGTTTATTGTCCTTTACATTCTCCCTGTATGTAGCAGTTTATTGTCCTATTACATTCTCCCTGTATGTAGCAGTTTATTGTCCTTTACATTCTCCCTGTATGTAGCAGTTTATTGTCCTTTATTCTCCCTGTATGTAGCAGTTTATTGTCCTTTACTTCTCCCTGTATGTAGCAGTTTATTGTCCTTTAGTTCTCCCTGTATGTAGCAGTTTATTGTCCTTTAGTTCTCCCTGTATGTAGCAGTTTATTGTCCTTTACATTCTCCCTGATGTAGCAGTTTATTGTCCTTTACATTCTCCCTGTATGTAGCAGTTTATTGTCTTATACGTTCTCCCTGTATGTAGCAGTTTATTGTCCTTTACATTCTCCCCGTATGTAGCAGTTTATTGTCCTTTACGTTCTCCCCGTATGTAGCAGTTTATTGTCCTATTACGTTCTCCCGTATGTAGCAGTTTATTGTCCTTTACATTCTCCCTATGTAGCAGTTTATTGTCCTATTACGTTCTCCCTGTATGTAGCAGTTTATTGTCTATTACTGTTCTCCCTGTATGTAGCAGTTTATTGTCCTTTACGTTCTCCCTGTATGTAGCAGTTTATTGTCCTATTACGTTCTCCCTGTATGTAGCAGTTTATTGTCCTTATGTCTCTCCCGTATGTAGCAGTTTATTGTCCTTTACATTCTCCCGTATTGTAGCAGTTTATTGTCCTTTACTTCTCCCTGTATGTAGCAGTTTATTGTCTATTACGTTCTCCCTGTATGTAGCAGTTTATTGTCTTTACGTTCTCCCTGTATGTAGCAGTTTATTGTCTATTACATTCTCCCTGTATGTAGCAGTTTTATTGTCCTTTACTTCTCCCTGTATGTAGCAGTTTATTGTCCTTTATATTCTCCCTGTATGTAGCAGTTTATTGTCCTTTACATTCTCCCTGTATGTAGCAGTTTATTGTCCTTTACATTCTCCCTGTATGTAGCAGTTTATTGTCCTTTACATTCTCCCTGTATGTAGCAGTTTATTGTCCTTTACTTCTCCCGTATGTAGCAGTTTATTGTCCTTTATTCTCCGTTGTAGCAGTTTATTGTCCTTATTCTCCCTGTATGTAGCATTTATTGTCCTATTACGTTCTCCCTGTATGTAGCAGTTTATTGTCCTTTATATTCTCCCTGTATGTAGCAGTTTATTGTCTTTACTATTCTCCCTGTATGTAGCAGTTTATTGTCCTTTACGTTCTCCCTGTATGTAGCAGTTTATTGTCCTTTACATTCTCCCTGTATGTAGCAGTTTTATTGTCCTTTACGTTCTCCCCTGTATGTAGCAGTTTATTGTCCTTTACATTCTCCCTGTATGTAGCATTTATTGTCATATTAGTTCTCCCTTGTAGCATTTATTGTCTTTACTTCTCCCTGTATGTAGCAGTTTATTGTCTTTACTTCTCCGTATGTAGCAGTTTATTATCCCTATATGTTCCCTATGAGCAGTTTATTGTCCTATTACTTCTCCCCATATGTAGCAGTTTATTGTCCTTTATATTCTCCCTGTATGTAGCAGTTTATTGTCTATTACGTCTCCCCATATGTAGCAGTTTATTGTCTTATTCGTTCTCCCCATATGTAGCAGTTTATTGTCCTTTATTTCTCCCTGTATGTAGCAGTTTATTGTCCTTTACTTCTCCCCATATGTAGCAGTTTATTGTCCTTTACTTTCTCCCTGTATGTAGCAGTTTATTGTCCTTTATGTTCTCCCTGTATGTAGCAGTTTATTGTCCTTTACATTCTCCCATGTGTAGCAGTTTATTGTCCTTTACATTCTCCCCGTATGTAGCAGTTTATTGTCCTTTATAGTTCTCCCTGTATGTAGCAGTTTATTGTCCTTTACATTCTCCCCATATGTAGCAGTTTATTGTCCTTTACATTCTCCCCGTATGTAGCAGTTTATTGTCCTTTATGTTCTCCCTGTATGTAGCAGTTTATTGTCTATTACGTTCTCCCTGTATGTAGCAGTTTATTGTCCTATTACATTCTCCCTGTATGTAGCAGTTTATTGTCCTTTATTCTCCCTGTATGTAGCAGTTTATTGTCTATTACGTTCTCCCTGTATGTAGCAGTTTATTGTCTATTACGTTCTCCCTGTATGTAGCAGTTTATTGTCTATTACGTTCTCCCTGTATGTAGCAGTTTATTGTCTATTACGTTCTCCCCGTATGTAGCAGTTATTGTTATTAGTTCCTGTATGTAGCAGTTTATTGTCTATTACTTCTCCCTGATGTAGAGTTTATTGTCTATTGTCCCCTAGTAGCATTTATTGTCCTTTACATTCTCCCTGTATGTAGCAGTTTATTGTCCTTTACTTCTCCCTGTATGTAGCAGTTTATTGTCCTTTACATTCTCCCTGTATGTAGCAGTTTATTTCCTTTATTCTCCCTGTATGTAGCAGTTTATTGATCCTTTATATCTCCCTGTATGTAGCAGTTTTTTTCCTTATATTCTCCTGTATGTAGCAGTTTATTGTCCTTTACATTCTCCCTGTATGTAGCAGTTTATTGTCCTTTACATTCTCCCTGTATGTAGCAGTTTATTGTCCTTTACATTCTCCCCATATGTAGCAGTTTATTGTCCTTTATGTTCTCCCTGTATGTAGCAGTTTATTGTCCTTTATGTTCTCCCTGTATGTAGCAGTTTATTGTCCTGTACATTCTCCCCATATGTAGCAGTTTATTGTCCTTTACATTCTCCCCGTATGTAGCAGTTTATTGTCTACTACGTTCTCCCTGTATGTAGCAGTTTATTGTCCTTTACATTCTCCCCATATGTAGCAGTTTATTTTCCTTTACATTCTCCCTGTATGTAGCAGTTTATTGTCCTTTATATTCTCCCTGTATGTAGCAGTTTATTGTCTATTACGTTCTCCCTGTATGTAGCAGTTTATTGTCTATTATGTTCTCCCTGTATGTAGCAGTTTATTGTCTATTACGTTCTCCCTGTATGTAGCAGTTTATTGTCTATTACGTTCTCCCTGTATGTAGCAGTTTATTGTCTATTACGTTCTCCCTGTATGTAGCAGTTTATTGTCTATTACGTTCTCCCTGTATGTAGCAGTTTTATTGTCCTTTACATTCTCCCCGTTTGTAGCAGTTTATTGTCCTTTACATTCTCCCTGTGTGTAGCAGTTTATTGTCCTTTACATTCTCCCTGTATGTAGCAGTTTATTGTCCTTTACATTCTCCCTGTATGTAGCAGTTTATTGTCCTTTATATTCTCCCTGTATGTAGCAGTTTATTGTCCTTTATATTCTCCCTGTATGTAGCAGTTTATTGTCCTTTACATTCTCCCTGTATGTATTGTAGCAGTTTATTGTCCTTTACATTCTCCCTGTATCTAGCAGTTTATTGTCCTTTATATTCTCCCTGTATGTAGCAGTTTATTGTCCTTTACGTTCTCCCCGTATGTAGCAGTTTATTATCCTTTACATTCTCCCTGTATGTAGCAGTTTATTGTCCTTTATGTTCTCCCCGTATGTAGCAGTTTATTGTCCTTTACGTTCTCCCTGTATGTAGCAGTTTATTGTCCTTTACATTCTCCCTGTATGTAGCAGTTTATTGTCCTTTATGTTCTCCCTGTATGTAGCAGTTTATTGTCCTGTACATTCTCCCCATATGTAGCAGTTTATTGTCCTTTACATTCTCCCGTATGTAGCAGTTTATTGTCCTTACATTCTCCCTGTATGTAGCAGTTTATTGTCCTTTACATTCTCCCTGTATGTAGCAGTTTATTGTCCTTTACATTCTCCCTGTATGTAGCAGTTTATTGTCCTTTATTCTCCCTGTATGTAGCAGTTTATTGTCTATTATGTTCTCCCTGTATGTAGCAGTTTATTGTCTATTACGTTCTCCCTGTATGTAGCAGTTTATTGTCTATTACGTTCTCCCTGTATGTAGCAGTTTATTGTCTATTACGTTCTCCCTGTATGTAGCAGTTTATTGTCTATTACGTTCTCCCTGTATGTAGCAGTTTATTGTCTATTACGTTCTCCCTGTATGTAGCAGTTTATTGTCCTTTACATTCTCCCCGTATGTAGCAGTTTATTGTCCTTTACATTCTCCCTGTGTGTAGCAGTTTATTGTCTATTACGTTCTCCCTGTATGTAGCAGTTTATTGTCCTTTACATTCTCCCTGTATGTAGCAGTTTATTGTCCTTTACATTCTCCCTGTATGTAGCAGTTTATTGTCCTTTATATTCTCCCTGTATGTTGCAGTTTATTGTCCTTTAATTCTCCCTGTATGTAGCAGTTTATTGTCCTTTACATTCTCCCTGTATGTAGCAGTTTATTGTCCTTTACATTTCTCCCTGTATGTAGCAGTTTATTGTCCTTTATATTCTCCCTGTATGTAGCAGTTTATTGTCCTTTACGTTCTCCCCGTATGTAGCAGTTTATTATCCTTTACATTCTCCCTGTATGTAGCAGTTTATTGTCCTTTATGTTCTCCCCGTATGTAGCAGTTTATTGTCCTTTATGTTCTCCCTGTTATGTAGCAGTTTATTGTCCTTTACATTCTCCCCATATGTAGCAGTTTATTGTCCTTTATATTCTCCCTGTATGTAGCAGTTTATTGTCCTTTACATTCTCCCTGTATGTAGCAGTTTATTGTCCTTTACATTCTCCCTGTATGTAGCAGTTTATTGTCCTTTACATTCTCCCTGTATGTAGCAGTTTATTGTCTATTACGTTCTCCCCATATGTAGCAGTTTATTGTCCTTTATATTCTCCCTGTATGTAGCAGTTTATTGTCTATTACGTTCTCCCCATATGTAGCAGTTTATTGTCTATTACGTTCTCCCTGTATGTAGCAGTTTATTGTCCTTTACATTCTCCCGGTATGTAGCAGTTTATTATCCTTTATGTTCTCCCTGTATGTAGCAGTTTATTGTCCTTTACATTCTCCCTGTATGTAGCAGTTTATTATCCTTTATGTTCTCCCTGTATGTAGCAGTTTATTGTCTATTATGTTCTCCCCATATGTAGCAGTTTATTGTCTATTACGTTCTCCCATATGTAGCAGTTTATTGTCTATTACGTTCTCCCTGTATGTAGCAGTTTATTGTCTATTACGTTCTCCCCATATGTAGCAGTTTATTGTCTATTATGTTCTCCCCATATGTAGCAGTTTATTGTCTATTACGTTCTCCCCATATGTAGCAGTTTATTGTCTATTACGTTCTCCCCATATGTAGCAGTTTATTGTCCTTTATATTCTCCCTGTATGTAGCAGTTTATTGTCTATTACGTTCTCCCATATGTAGCAGTTTATTGTCCTTTACATTCTCCCTGTATGTAGCAGTTTATTATCCTTTATGTTCTCCCTGTATGTAGCAGTTTATTGTCCTTTACATTCTCCCCATATGTAGCAGTTTATTGTCCTTTATGTTCTCCCTGTATGTAGCAGTTTATTGTCTATTACGTTCTCCCTGTATGTAGCAGTTTATTGTCTATTACGTTCTCCCTGTATGTAGCAGTTTATTGTCCTTTACATTCTCCCCGTATGTAGCAGTTTATTGTCCTTTACATTCTCCCTGTATGTAGCAGTTTATTGTCTATTACGTTCTCCCTGTATGTAGCAGTTTATTGTCCTTTACATTCTCCCCATATGTAGCAGTTTATTGTCCTTTATGTTCTCCCTGTATGTAGCAGTTTATTGTCCTTTACATTCTCCCTGTATGTAGCAGTTTATTGTCCTTTACATTCTCCCTGTATGTAGCAGTTTATTGTCCTTTATGTTCTCCCTGTATGTAGCAGTTTATTGTCCTTTACATTCTCCCTGTATGTAGCAGTTTATTGTCCTTTACGTTCTCCCGTATGTAGCAGTTTATTGTCCTTTACTTCTCCACATATGTAGCAGTTTATTGTCCAATACATTCTCCCCGTATGTAGCAGTTTATTGTCCTTAACATTCTCCCCGTATGTAGCAGTTTATTGTCCTTTACGTTCTCCCTATGTAGCAGTTTATTGTCCTTTATGTTCTCCCCATATGTAGCAGTTTATTGTCCTTTACGTTCTCCCCATATGTAGCAGTTTATTGTCTATTACGTTCTCCCGTATGTAGCAGTTTATTGTCCTTTACGTTCTCCCTGTATGTAGCAGTTTATTGTCCTTTACGTTCTCCCCGTATGTAGCAGTTTATTGTCCTTTTATTCTCCCTGTATGTAGCAGTTTATTGTCCTTTACATTCTCCCTGTATGTAGCAGTTTATTGTCCTTTATGTTCTCCCTTATGTAGCAGTTTATTGTCCTTACATTCTCCCCATATGTAGCAGTTTATTGTCCTTTATGTTCTCCCTGTATGTAGCAGTTTATTGTCCTGTACATTCTCCCGTATGTAGCAGTTTATTGTCTGTACATTCTTCCCCGTATGTAGCAGTTTATTGTCCTTTATGTTCTCCCGTATGTAGCAGTTTATTGTCCTTTACATTCTCCCGTATGTAGCAGTTTATTGTCCTTTACGTTCTCCCCGTATGTAGCAGTTTATTGTCCTTTACATTCTCCCTGTATGTAGCAGTTTATTGTCCTTTAATTCTCCCGTATGTAGCAGTTTATTGTCCTTTAAGTTCTCCCTGTATGTAGCAGTTTATTGTCCTTTATGTTCTCCCTGTATGTAGCAGTTTATTGTCCTTTACGTTCTCCCTGTATGTAGCAGTTTATTGTCCTTTACTTCTCCCCGTATGTAGCAGTTTATTGTCCTTTATGTTCTCCCTGTATGTAGCAGTTTATTGTCCTTTACTTCTCCCTGTATGTAGCAGTTTATTGTCCTTTATTCTCCCTGTATGTAGCAGTTTATTGTCCTTTACATTCTCCCTGTATGTAGCAGTTTATTGTCCATACATTCTCCCCGTATGTAGCAGTTTATTGTCCTTTACATTCTCCCTGTATGTAGCAGTTTATTGTCCTTTAATGTTCTCCCTGTATGTAGCAGTTTATTGTCCATACATTCTCCCTGTATGTAGCAGTTTATTGTCCTATTACTTCTCCCCATATGTAGCAGTTTATTGTCCTTTACATTCTCCCTATGTAGCAGTTTATTGTCCAATACATTCTCCCCGTATGTAGCAGTTTATTGTCCTTACATTCTCCCGTATGTAGCAGTTTATTGTCCATACTTCTCCCGTATGTAGCAGTTTATTGTCCTTTAATTCTCCCTGTATGTAGCAGTTTATTGTCCTTTACATTCTCCCGTATGTAGCAGTTTATTGTCTTTACGTTCTCCCTGTATGTAGCAGTTTATTGTCCTTTACGTTCTCCCTGTATGTAGCAGTTTATTGTCCTTTACATTCTCCCTATGTAGCAGTTTATTGTCCTTTACTTCTCCCTGTATGTAGCAGTTTATTGTCCTTTACGTTCTCCCTGTATGTAGCAGTTTATTGTCCTTTATGTTCTCCCCTATGTAGCAGTTTATTGTCTTACTTCTCCCCGTATGTAGCAGTTTATTGTCCTTTATGTCTCCCCGTATGTAGCAGTTTATTGTCCTTTACATTCTCCCGTTGTAGCAGTTTATTGTCCTGTAATTCTCCCCTATGTAGCAGTTTATTGTCCTTTATGTTCTCCCCGTATGTAGCAGTTTATTGTCCTTTACATTCTCCCGTATGTAGCAGTTTATTGTCCTTTATTCTCCCTGTATGTAGCAGTTTATTGTCCTTACATTCTCCCTGTATGTAGCAGTTTATTGTCCTTTACATTCTCCCTATGTAGCAGTTTATTGTCCTTACTTCTCCCTGTATGTAGCAGTTTATTGTCTTACATTCTCCCCTATGTAGCAGTTTATTGTCCTTTATGTTCTCCCTGTATGTAGCAGTTTATTGTCCTTTATGTTCTCCCCGTATGTAGCAGTTTATTGTCCTTTATGTTCTCCCCGTATGTAGCAGTTTATTGTCCTTTATGTTCTCCCTGTATGTAGCAGTTTATTGTCCTTTATGTTCTCCCTGTATGTAGCAGTTTATTGTCCAATACATTCTCCCCGTATGTAGCAGTTTATTGTCCAATACATTCTCCCCGTATGTAGCAGTTTATTGTCCTATACATTCTCCCTGTATGTAGCAGTTTATTGCCCTTTATGTTCTCCCCGTATGTAGCAGTTTATTGTCCAATACATTCTCCCCGTATGTAGCAGTTTATTGTCCAATACATTCTCCCCATATGTAGCAGTTTATTGTCCAATACATTCTCCCTGTATGTAGCAGTTTATTGCCCTTTATGTTCTCCCCGTATGTAGCAGTTTATTGTCCAATACATTCTCCCCGTATATGTAGCAGTTTATTGTCCAATACATTCTCCCCATATGTAGCAGTTTATTGTCCTATACATTCTCCCTGTATGTAGCAGTTTATTGCCCTTTATGTTCTCCCCGTATGTAGCAGTTTATTGTCCTTTATGTTCTCCCCATATGTAGCAGTTTATTATCCCTTGGTTGTTCCTATGTGTATCAGTTTGTCACCCTTAAATCTTGGGCAAACACTAACATTAACGATCGAGAATGGATAATGTTTCAGTGCTGATGATCCTTATGAGAAAGAGCAATTTTGTAAAATGATGGTGTTGATGCAGTCAGAACTGCAAACTGCTATGTATAGAGTGCGTGGCGTGCTCCACTGCTGTGTGTTGGAATGGCAAAAATCAAGTAGTGATTTTTTTTTTTTTTGATTGATCAATGCCACAAACCAACCAAATTGAAGCGAGATGAAGAAAAAGCAGAGAGTTGTGGGAGTTCCCAGATAGTAATGGGTTTTTTTCATGCAGTTGTTAATCAGCCAGCACCAGTTTTTGTTTTGGATTGAGCCAGTCATAGCTTAGTTTACATGACTTGTTTCCATTGTTGAGGAATCTTTGTCATCATTGTTGTTGAGTCAGTTCCATCAGTTAAACTGTGAAAATATGAGATCATGTCATGCAGATGAAAAGCCAGCAATGAACATGAAGGTTGAATAAAGAAAGGGCCAGCCACACAAAATGAACAAAAGGCTTAGCCACTTGGTGTTATCGTCAGATGTATTCAACCGAATATCCGTGTATTAAGCAATTGAGTGTCATTGCTGTGTTTTCTGTAGTGTATGCTGACTTGATTACAAGATGTTATGTGGCAGACTGGCTCTCATTTTGTTTCAGCGTGTTCATTTTACTTCCTTTGTTTTTTATCTTGTCTTTTGTGAAGAAAATCACAAACATTAGACAGCGTGACACTAACAGGAACACAATTCATTTTGCTGTTATGTTTAGCAGTTGACTGAGTCAGTTTTCATTACAATCTGTTAACCACTTTTCTGATTGTAATTAAGGTACTGTTATACAACTTTGTATAGCATTTGTTGTTAGAATTAAAGAGCCCTGCTGACTACTACTTTTTTGTGTTTATTTTCATTGATGAATGTCACATATTTCTTGTTTTAATTTTGGTCATAGCGGACATTGGCAGTGTTACTAGCAATGCCATTTCACTACTCTCTGATAATACAAATGCTACTCAAAAGCCATCCTGAGGTTGACAAGTTGTGTAGTCCATATGTGATGGAATATCTTATTGGTGTATTTTCTTAGCAAAGAAACAGAGAGGAGTGGACACATTGTTGTAAACGTTTCAGAAATTATTTGACATCTTTCAAGGAAAACTTTCTACATTCTGTATACACTTGTTTCTAAATTTGTTCGTAACTTTGTTGTAAAAGTCTTCCTTTTTTCTGTCTTTAGAATCGCCTACAACACAACAAAAGTCTTCTGTCCCAACTGTGGCAACAAGACATTGAAGAGAGTGGCTATGACAATGGATGAAGATGGGAAGGTTCATTACTACTTCTCCAAGCGGCCACTCAACAGCAGAGGAACAAAGGTACATTATTTGTGTGTGTGTGTGTGTGTGTGTGTGTGTGTGTGTGTGTGTGTGTGTTTGAGAGTGGATGAGTGAAAGATTTTAGCCAGTACATATCAGTTGTTCTTGTTCTTCAAAAGTATGCCCGTTTGACGCATGGGAAATTCAGTTTTTTGCATGTTCATCAGTTGTGCGTTATATCAGACATGGAACAAAATTGCAAATGTTCACACTGATGCTGTGTTAATGTTTTGTCTGTTACTACATTAGATTAAGTGAATATTCAGCAAATTGCAGTTATAACATTTTCTTTATTATTTTATTAGATGAAATGAATATTTATCAAATTGCTGCAATAACATTGTGTGAATATCAGCAAATTGCTATGAAAACATTTTCTTTATTACTGTATTAGATCAAATTAATATGAATTCATCAAATTGCTATGGTATCATTTTCTCTGTTACGCTGTCAGGTTAAACCAGTATGCAGCAAACTGTTATGATAACATTTTCTTTCACTGTATTACTTCAAGTGAATATTCAGTCCACGAACTGGAAACATTGCTGACACAGAAAAATGTAAACCTGCATGGGAATGAAAGTAAGAAAAGTTATCTACAAATCTGCCATGAATAATATATGTGCATATTTTGAAAATTGTAAATCGTGTATTACGAAATCCAAAACAAGTGTGACTGTCCGCGTTCAAGTAAACAGGAACCAGAAAAAACACGAAAAAAGAATAAGAACGCATATTTAATACAACAAGACAAGGCAGGTGCAAATTTTCGGCCAACTGGCCTTTGTCAAGCGTAAGATCACAAACAATTTTTGTATCTGGTGTTTGTTTGTGATCTTACACAAGACAAAGGCCAGTTGGCCGAAAATTTGCGCCTGTCTTGTCTTGTTGTATTAAAAACATGTTCTTATTCTTTTTTCGTGTTTTTTTCTGGTTGCTGTAAACCGTGTGTCTGCAAATTATACTGACATCAAGTTATTTGCTACTGTTTCCAGTTCCCTCTTCCCACGCCAAAGGGTGGAAAATACTCCAACAACCCGTACTTGTGTGAAGACCAGCCCATGCCACAGCAGAGAGCTCGAAAGAGCAAACAGGTTGATGTTTTGGATCCAGATTACATTGCTGGTTCCTCACCATTTGCCTTCAACGATGTCACCAGCCGTGCTGCCACCATTGGACTGTCAGGAAAACATGACTTTCGTAGCGGTGCTTACTGGAACAGGCGCAACCCCAATGAAGCGCGTAAAAATAAAAAGAGGAGATAAATCATGTTTTGTGGCTGTATGAATAAAGAAGTACTTGTGTACATAAGTACTTGCATGATTCTTTGCGGTGAAAGAACAAGAGTGTGTGCCTGTGTTATGTTGAGAGAAATAAATTTGTCTATAATGCCTTTTTTGAATAGACTTCTACATTATTTCAGATATGCAATTTGTCTCCAACTGAAATTGCAATCGTTACCAGATTATCAAATGCTTATTGGGTTATCAAACAAACAGAAACAATAGAAAGATCTCTTTCAGTATGAATAACGTCCTCACTTTCTGGAAATTCTGTACTTAAAATTTCTTCTTTTCTGTATGCGTTGCTTTCTGCCTTGTTCCTTTGCAAGGTTATCTGTGGCTTAATCATAACTGTGTAAAGATGATTTAGAGGAAACTTGCCTTACAGACACACAGATGCCATATTCATGATACTGGGTGTGTCAGCCATATTTAAAGTATCTTTTTATCAGAATGAAACATGAAGCATTAAATCATGACACATCTCTCTCCCTATCATAAAGAAATGACTCACACTTTTGAGAGAATCAGTTACCAATTTAGCACTAATTTACCAGTTTATAATCAACTGAAATTCTATATGTGGAAATGGAATCATGTCGCAGTGAGTTCCCAGCAAGGCGTCTTTCAATAACTGTTGTTTGGCAGTGTCTCTCGTAGCAACTGATCAAAGTGGCAAATTACTTCATGTGGATCATCCATTTCCTATTTCAAATTTAAGTGAGTTAAAATGATCTGAAATATTCACATGCCTATACAGATTTTCATATTCATCTCCTGCATGTGCTGGTGGGTGTGATAAACCAGTGTCAGACTGTCTGTGGAGTCAAGATCTTCCATTGTTAAAAAGAGCACAGAACGCATTTAAAGAAAAGAAGCTGTCACTTGCAAAATTCTTTAAAAAAATTCCACTCTCATAGATAAACAAAACCTTTAACACACAGTAACAACAACAACAAAAATAAACAAAAAATCAGCCTGGATTTCAAGCAGTAAATCGTAATAAATATACAAAACAAAAACCACACCCAAACACACACACACTCGCACAGTCAGTCAGTCACTTAGTCACACAAAAAAACACACACACACACACACACACACACACACACACACACAGAATCTATCAGAGCAAACATTAAAAAAACTCGCCAGCACATTGAGTGTATACATAGACTTACAGCATATTCTGTGGTTAGCTTGGATATTTTCATCACGTAGCACTTGTGCACCACCACCCCCAAAAAAAACTAAAAACGGTATCGTCCAATCGTTGCAATGCCATCTTCAGAAAACTGAAACTGAAACCTTCAGCCTGTGCACTAATAAGCTCTTGGAACTGAGCAGGGGCATGGTAAAATAGGGGTCAAGCCCTCGTGTCCATACATATATACATACATACATACATAAAATTACCCATCATGTAGTATGTGTGTATGTATATATATATTTTCATGTATTTTGGGCGCCGTTCTGGGTGACCATGATCTACTTTTGATAATCAAAGTCCATATTGGTCATTGTAATCTACCTTGATCTAAACGAAAAAGACCAACAAAATCTTGTCAATATGATAGAAATAGAAAGCAAAAATAAAGGGCTGGAGCTAAATAGCAAAAAGACTGAAGTCATGGTAATCACTGAAAAACATGATATCCCCTCTTGCAAAATAACAGCAAACAGCACAACATTGAGACCAGGTGACAAGTTTAAATAAATCTCGGAACATTCTTACCAACAAATGCCTATCATAACATCAGGAAGAGAGTTCTTGAGTGTTATATAGAACCGATACAGTCAACATGCAAAGTCAGAACAAGCCTGAGGCAGTAAAATGAAAGTTCCATGGACAGCAAAGAAAACAAACGAGACGGTCATGATGGAGGCAGACAATAAGAACATTAACAAAGAAGATTAGGAAGAGACAGGCAACATTTATAGGACATTTTATGAGATAACAGAAATTAGGGCACCAAGTCACAACGGGAAAGCTGGAGGGTAAGAGAGCATCAGGTAGACCCAGGTAGAAAATGGACAGACGTGCAGGGTGGCTGAGGACAGGGAGGGAGATGAACTTGCAGGGACGTGGGATAGATTCGTATGGAGGGCCATGATCGCCAACGCCATGCAGCAGGGCACATGATGATGATGATGATGATGAATCTACTCTGGGTCACCATGGTCTAATTTGAGCCACCATGCTCAGTCTAATTTAGCCTAGAAATGAATTTTTTCTTTGTATGTCACCACAATCTAATTTTAGTGACCTTAACACACAACGGTTCATCATAATCTACTTGGAATCATATGTCTAAATTTGGGCCACCATGGCCCAGTTTGGGCCATGATATTATGTCCAGTGTGTTATAAGCGTTGGCCCCACTGAAAGTCACCATAGTATTTGGCCACAGTGTTACTTGGACACAATAGCACACACACAATACAGTTGGAGTCAAAAGAAAAAAAAGGCCGCTTACCATTTACTAACCCGAGTTTGAGATCGGCGTTCATTCACAGGGGATTCATCACATATGCGCTCCAGCCAAACCCGGACACACTCTCTCTCTCTCTCTCTCTCTCTCTCTCTCTCTCTCTCTCTCTCTCTCTCTCTCTCTCTTCTCTCTCTCTCTCTCTCTCTCTCTCTCTCTCTCTGCACGCAGCAATTTCACAGAGAAATGGAGAGATTGAGACAGACAGACGAGAAGGGGAAGTGTGTGGAGGAATAGAGGGAGGGAGAGCATTCGGCTTGCACGGGCAGAGCTCACGTGCCTGTAAACGTGCTGTAATACACTGGCACGTGCAACTTCTTCTTTCCTAAACGAGTTCACTTTACACCGCTTCCATTTGATCTTCGGTGTTCGCCACATTTCAGCTTGACAGACTTATCGGTAGTGTTTATATACTCCTAATCATAATTTAAGGGCCACTTCTTCCTTCCTCTCTAATTTTAAGTTGAAATAATTGACAATGTTTAGAATTGATTCTATGTTTTATTTCATCATTTCCACACCTGTTTTGGAAAAAGAAATTAGCACAATGACCCATTAGTGAACAGCACATGCATTTAAAGGAACATCCCCCCCCTTTTCAAAAAACAGAAAGTGTCAGATTTGGCCAATCTGTTTTCAATATCGCGTGTGTCCGCCCCGAGCCTGGATGCATGCTTCACAGCGCCGATGCATCGACCCCACAAGGGTACGGACTGTGTCCTGAGGGATGGCCGTCCACTCGATCTGCAGGATGTCGACCAGCCTGGCCAGGGTGCCCGGTAGGGGGTGGTTGTCCCTGATGCGCCTCCCGAGCACATCCCAGAGGTGTTCAATTGGGTTCAGGTCAGGTGAGCACGCTGGCCAGGCCATACGGACGACTTCATGCTGCTCCAGGAAGTCGGTCACAAGGCGTGCTCGATGCGCAGGTGCATTGTCGTCCTGGAAGATGGCGCCTTGACCAAGGTCCACAAGCGCAGGCAGTGCCACGGCCGCCAGAACCTCGTCCCGGTACCGGACCCCGTTCAGGATGCCGTCAATGGGGAGCAGGGGGGTCCGGGTACCACGGCTCATGCCACCCCACACCATCACCGACCCGCCGCCGTACCGGTTATGCTCTTGGACAGTGGCGTCAGCGAACCTCTCCCCTTGACGTCGCCACACCCGAGCCCGGCCATCGTTAAAGGTCAGGGTGAACCTGGACTCATCCGAAAACAAGACCTGGGCCCACTGTTGCCTTGTCCAGGTCACGTGCTCCCTGGCTCAGGTCATGCGGCGCACTCTGTTGACCGGTGACAGCACGGGTCGGACGGCCGGTCTCCGTGACCTCAAGTTTGCCTCATGTAGCCGTCTTCTCACCGTGCTGCAGCTGATGTTAGCACCTGTTGCGTCCCTCAGCTGACCCCTCAAGGTCACCGCAGTGGATGCCCTTTCCCTCAGGACGGAGAGAGGCAAGGTAGCGGTCTTGCTGTCTTGTCGTTACTCTGGGTCGACCCGTGTGACGCCTTTCCTGGACTGCTCCAGTCTCATTGAAGCGCTCCAGCAGTCTCTGGATTGTGGAATGCGACACTTCAAGTCGTTTAGCAACTTCCCGCTGTGCTAGGCCTTCATCAAGCAGAGCGAGGGCTCTCCCCCGCTGCTCATCCGTCATCCGTCGTCTTGCAAGCATGGTTAAAACGAACCAAGAACGGGTCCTTTTTATCCTCGTCTGCGGGCAACTTTGGCTGGAGTAGTGTTCAAAAAGGGCTTGCCTTGCACGTGCAAAGCGAATTTTGTCGCTACCTTGCCTGCGTCGTCAGAGAGACCCTGCTGAAGATTCGACAATTTCGTGCGGAAATTGTCTTCCTTGGGCCGCCCATTGCAAATCGGCAAATCCCCAAACACGTGCCAAAAGGAAACTGCAATGTTGTCTGAGCTCTTATCCATTCAGTTACGGCAACGAATTGGAGAAAAGAGTAAGAGAAAATAGGTTATTTCTCCTTTCAAAAATTGACTCAAAAACGTTCCTGGCCCTTAAATAATGACGTGTAGTATATATTTAAGCTTCAGACGAAGGTCAAAAACTAGAGCCCACGCTGTCTGTGGAATTGTTAGAACGTGCCTTGTGTTACTCAAGTATCAATATATTTATTTATTCCATGGGTTTGTCGCTATGCATCGTAAAGCCTTGGACGTGGCCATAACACATGTACAAAGAGGAAGGGAAATAATCGTGGGTGTGGATTTCTTACGAGGTAAGTTTATCTGCGTTGGTCAGGGTGGATTGGAATGAACGTAATCGGTTAGTTGTCTTAATTTGTTTTGTTTTGTTTTGGTGTGTGTGTGTGTGTGTGTGTGTGTGTGTGTGTGTGTTTCGTTCAAAATGCGGATTTCTTTTTCTGGTAAACCCCCTAGCAAGATGTCAGCTTTTTCGTTCCAATTTCCCCACCCGCACGCCTGTATTTTTCTCTACATATGACAGTAAGTTTTCCAACAGATTTTTCCAAATTATAACTCAGTCTTGTTGCTGTTGGATCTTTTACCTGAGCTAAGAGCACACGCAGAGAATTGATCAACCAACTAGAAAGGCTTGCTATTGATGGAAAAGATCTAAGAATAATCAGAAATATGTACTGGGAACAAACAGCAGCAATGAGAATAGAAAACGATATAAGCTCTTTCCACAATATCAGAAGAGTGGTCAGGCAGGGTCGTGTTCTGTCACCAAATTTTTCACTTTACAGTCAACACGCAAAGTCAGAACAAAATTGAGGCATTGAAATGTGGTTTCTAAGAAGAATGTTGAGAGTTCCATGGACAGCAAAGAAAACAAACGAGAAAATCTTGAAGGAGGCAGACACAAGAAGATCATTATCAAAGAAGATTAGCAAGACAAGCAACATTTATAGGACATTTTATGAGAAAAGAGAAGTTAGAGCACCTGGTCACAACAGGAAAGCGGAGGGAAAGAAAACACCAGATAGAGCAGGAAGAAAATACTGGACGGACTTGCGGAATGGCTGAGGATGGAGAGGGTGGGAGATGTAGGCCTACTTGCAGCGAGAAATACGTATGGCGGGCCATGATCGCTAACGCCATGTGGCAGAGCACATGATGATGATGATGATGATGATGATGAGTACACATGGTTTTGCCCTAATTCTCACCTTAGGACTTGAACCCAGACCGCCATTGAAGGCGAAGTGGATGGGTATGGAGGGGGGGGGGGGAGAGGGAAATCCCTTATACTGCCTAGAATCGAGTCCAGAGCTTCTGACTTACCAGGTTGGTCCTTGAACTAACACTACGCTCATGGGAATAACTTTTAATGGTGTTAATCACTAGGCCTTGGTCTATGTTCAGATTAACTCTTTGACTCCCGCACACTGCCCACCAGCATCCTGCATCTCCAACCACGCTAGCTAACTTAAAACTTAACCCTTTGATTGCCTCGCCCTATGCAGGAAGCTGGTGGATAGGGTGAGGAAGTCAAAGGGTTAAGTTTTTGCAGATGGTGGATGAGGTGCGGGAGTCAAAGGGTTAAAAAGAAATCATGAATGTCTCCAGATCTGTAGTTCTGCGAAAAAAAAACACCTCCTAATCTTAGAGCCTTCAGCCGGGTTCAGTATGAGTTGGCTTGTAGAAGACAGCAGACATGGCCGACTACAATTCCTTGACTACCAAGCTCCATGGTGGCCGGCAAGAATATGTGGAGGGGAGGGGAGGGGGGACGGCCATGTTCATCGCCAGTTGTGGTATGACCTTGCAGAAAGAGACCTCAAGAAAAAGAAGACATTTGAAGGGGGAAAAAATGTACATACATCCTCCAGCCCACCCGGCGAAAATTTGGTCTCTGTCACCTGTTAAAGATTCATGGTTGTCTCAATTTGTATAATAACCAAGCCCCTTCCCCCTCTGCTCCCCCCCTCCCCGTGGGGATACCGGAGGCTCTTTCAGTATAAATAGTATCCCCACCTTCTGGAAATTCTATGCTGGAGATTTCCTCTTTTCTGTCGCTCTGTTTCTGCCTCGTTCCTTTGCTTTCTGTCATTTCTTTCTATTATTTTCTGCCTTGCTGGTCCATTCACCTGTTTGTGTACGATAAAATCTTACGTACTTTCACTTACGATTGATACTTGAGTACATGTATTAAGTGTATTTTTGTCTCTAGGGAAATGTGATAAGCGGAAGCAATTTTAGGTGATTTAGGCCTGTTATTATATGTTAGTGTCTTTAGTAGCTATGTTTAAATTTGTATTTAGGTATGCTTTTTTTATTTAATCCTCTGTGTGATAAGTTGGACGGAGTGATCAACGCCAGGGGTATCTCCTTAGATTATGTGCGCGAATGTATTCATGTGTACTTTCTTTTTCTTTATTTTCCTCTGTTGAAGTATTGTGTATGTTTTGAACCGGTTACAGCCCTGATCTTGCTCTAAGAACAAACGACACCCTCAAAAAGAAGAAACTCAATAAAAAGAAGAAACAACGCCAACAAAAAGAAGAAACAACAACGAAAAGATGAAACAACGCCAACAAAAAAGAAGAAACAACGCCAACAAAAAAGAAGAAACAACGCCAACAAAAAGAAGAAAACACACAATGAAAAGAAGAAATAAAGCCAACAAAAAGAAGAAACAACACCAACAAAAAGAGGAAACAACGCCAACAAAAAGAAGAAACAACACCAACAAAAAGAAGAAACAACGCCAACAAAAAGAAGAAACAACGCCAACAAAAAGAAGAAACAACACCAACAAAAAGAAGAAACAACACCAACAAAAAGAAGAAACAACACCAACAAAAAGAAGAAACAACAACAACAAAAAGAAGAAACAACACCAACAAAAAGAAGAAACAACACCAACAAAAAGAAGAAACAACACCAACAAAAAGAAGAAACAACACCAACAAAAAGAACAAACAACACCAACAAAAAGAAGAAACAACACCAACAAAAAGAAGAAACAAACACCAACAAAAAGAACAAACAACACCAACAAAAAGAAGAAACAACACAAAAGAAAAACAAAAAAAAGAAAACACAAACAAAAAAAGAAACAACACCAACAAAAAAAAAAAAACAAAAAAAAAGAACAACACAAAAAGAAAACGCAACAAAAAGAGAAACAAACAACAAAAAGAAGAAACAACACCAACAAAAGAAGAAACAACACCAACAAAAAGAAAAAAACACCAAACAAAAAAAACAAGAAAAAAGAAAAACAACAACAAAAAAAGAAACAACACCAACAAAAAAAAAACAACACCACAAAAAAGAAACAACCAAAATAAAGAAAAAACAACGACAACAAAAAAGAAGAAACAACACCAACAAAAAGAAGAAACAACACCAACAAAAAAGAAACAACGCACAAAAAAAAAAGAAACAAAACAAAAAAAAAAAAAAACAGCAACAAAAAAGAAAACAACAAAAAAAAAAAACAAAAAAAAAAAGAAACAAACAACAAAAAAACAACAACAAAAGAAACAACGCCAACAAAAAGAAGAAACAACACCAACAAAAAAAGAAAAACGCCAACAAAAGAAGAAACAACGCAAACAAGAAAAAAAAACAACAAAAAAAAAACAAAAACGCAACAAAAAAGAAAACAACGCCAAAAAAGAAAGAAAAAGCAAAAAAAAAAAAAACAACGCAACAAAAGAAAAACCCAAAAAAGAAAAGAAAAAAAGAAGAAAGAAAAAAAAAAGCCACAAAAAAGAAACAAACGCAACAAAAACAAAAACGCAACAAAAAAAAACAACCAACAAAAGAAGAAACAAAGAAAAAAACAAAAAAAAAAACGCAACAAAAAAAACAACGCAAAAAAAAAGAAAAAGAAACAAAAAAAAAAAACAACGACAAAAAAAGAAAAACGCCAACAAAAGAAGAAACAACGCAACAAAAAAAAACAGCAACGAAAAAAGAAAAAACGCCACAAAAAAAAACAACCAAACAAAAAAAAAAACCAACCAAAAAAAAGAAAAACAACCAACAAAAGAAAAACGCCAACAAAAAGAAGAAACAACCAACAAAAAGAAGAAAAACGCAACAAAAAGAAAACAACACCAACAAAAAGAAACAACGCAACAAAAAGAAAGAAAAACAACAAACAACAAAAAAGAAACAACACAACAAAAAAAAACAACGACAACAAAAAAGAAACAACACAACAAAAAAGAAAACAACACCAACAAAAAAAGAAACACACCAACAAAAAGAAGAAACAACGCCAAAAAAGAAAAACACACAACAAAAAAGAAACAACACCAACAAAAAGAAACAACACCAACAAAAAGAAGAAACAACACCAACAAAAAAAAACAAACAAAAAGAAAAAACAACGCCAACAAAAAGAAACAACCCAACAAAAAGAAACAACAACAAACAAAAAAGAAAAACAACGCCAACAAAAAGAAACAACACACAACAAAAAGAAAAACAACACAACAAAAAGAAAAACAACACCAACAAAAAGAAGAAAACAACCCAACAAAAGAAGAAACAACCCAACAAAAAAAAACAACCCAACAAAAGAAAAACAACACCAACAAAAAAGAAAAACCAACAAAAAGAAGAAACCAACAAAAAGAAGAACAACACCAACAAAAAAAAACAACGCCAACAAAAAGAAGAAACAACACCAACAAAAAGAAAAACAACACCAACAAAAAGAAAAACAACGCACAAAAAAAACAACACCAACAAAAAGAAAAACAACCAACAAAAAAAGAAAAACACCAACAAAAAGAAAAAACAACAACAAAAAAAAAACAACACCAACAAAAAGAAGAAACAACCAACAAAAAAAGAAACAACCCAACAAAAAGAAAAACAACGCCAACAAAAAAAACAACACCAACAAAAAGAAAAACAACACCAACAAAAAAAAACAACCAACAAAAAGAAAAACAACAACAACAAAAGAAAAACAACACCAACAAAAGAAAAACAACACAACAAAAAGAAGAAACAACACCAACAAAAAGAAAACAACCCAACAAAAAGAAGAACACCAACAAAAAAAAACAACCAACAAAAGAAACAACACCAACAAAAGAAAAACAACACAACAAAAAAAAGAAACAACAACAAAAAAAAAAACAACACCAACAAAAAGAAAAACAACACAAAAAAACAACACAAAAAGAAAACAACCAACAAAAAGAAGAAAACCCAACAAAAAAAACACACCACAAAAAGAAAACAACACAAAAAAAAGAAAACAAACACAACCAACAAAAAGAAAAACAACAACCAACAAAAAGAAAAACAACACCAACAAAAAAAAACAAAAACAACACCAACAAAAAGAAGAAACAACACCAACAAAAAGAAGAAACAACGCTAACAAAAAGAAGAAACAACACCAACAAAAAGAACAAACAACACCAACAAAAAGAAACAACACCAACAAAAAGAAGAAACAATGCCAACAAAAAGAAGAAACAATGCCAACAAAAAGAAGAAACAACACCAACAAAAAGAAGAAACAACACCAACAAAAAGAACAAACAACACCAACAAAAGAAACAACACCAACAAAAAGAAACAACACCAACAAAAAGAAGAAACAATGCCAACAAAAAGAAGAAACAATGCCAACAAAAAGAAGAAACAATGCCAACAAAAAGAAGAAACAACGCAAACAAAATGAAGAAACAACGCCAACAAAAAGAACAAACAACGCCAACAAAAAGAAGAAACAACGCAAACAAAAAGAAGAAAACAACGCTAACAAAAAGAAGAAACAACGCAAACAAAAAGAAGAAACAACGCTAACAAAAAGAAGAAACAACGCCAACAAAATGAAGAAACAACGCAAACAAAAAGAAGAAACAGAGTCCAGTTAGTTTGGATGGTAAATTTGGACTCGATATGCCCGAAATATCTGTTGTTCTGAAAAGGGCCGAATTTGATTCTGCTTTTTTTGGTGGAAACTGATACACTACAATGCAGAGGTATGATTTATGATCAGTTTAATGGTTTAGACCGTCAGAACTTTCTCAAACAGGCCAGTGACAATCATCTGTAATTTTCTGTATTTTTCAAGATCACTAACTTCAGAGGCCATTTTCTTGGCCACTTTTCATCAGAGACCACTTTTCATCAGAGTCCAGTTTGGATGGTAAATTTGGACTCGGCATGCCTGAAATATTCTCCTCATGATATATCTCACAAGGGTAGGTTCGGATACTGGCTTTTTCGTCCAAAATGGCCGCCGCACCAGTTCCTCCGGCTGTAAAAATGACCGAATTTATTTCTGCTTTTTCTGGTGGAAAATGATAGAGTAGAATGCAGAGGTATTATTCTTGCTAAGTTTGAATAGTTCAGGCCGTTGGGAACAACTCAAACAGTCCGATAAAAGTCATCTTCACTTTTGTGTATTTTTTAAGTTCGCTAACTTCAGAGGCCATTTTCTCGACCACTTTTCATCAGAGTCCAGTTTGGATGGTAAATTTCGACTCGGCATACCCGAAATATCCTGATGAGATGTGTCACAAGGGTAGGTTTGGATAATCGCTTTTTCGTCCAAAATGGCATCCGCGCCAGGTCCGCGGCTGTGAAGAAGGTTGGAAAAATGACCAAATTTAATTCTGCTTTTTCTGGTGGAAAATTATAGACTACAAAGCAGAGGTATGATTTATGATCAATTTGATTACTTTTTACCATCGGAACCAACTCAAACAGGCCGATAAATGTCATATCTACTTTTGTGTATTTTACGAGATCGCTAATTTTGTAGGTCATTTACTCGACCACTCTTC